>JASEVX010001618.1:0-13289 GCA_031761405.1 Serripes groenlandicus
CTTCTTAGACCAAAGTAAAATCCAGACATCTCGAGTTTGATGAAATTCATCCGGTTTAGACACTAAAAACATACATTTTTCCTTATCGAATTGTATCTAGCCCGAACAGCCCGAGCGGGCTAGATACAATTCGATAAGCATTTCGTTGTATTTAATGGACTTTTACAGATATAATTTGAGAATCGTTGTGAAGGGGCTACACACAGTGCTTCTTAGACCAAATAAGCTACAAAAGACCCAATGTTTGATGAAAATCCTCGGTTTAGACCCAAAAAACATACATCTTCCTTATCGAATTGTATCTAGCCGGTCCAGCCTGTGTTGGCTAGATACAATTCGATAAGGAAATTCTTCAGTATAATGGGCTTTTACAGTTACGATTCGACCATCAATGTAAAGGGGCTACACAAAGTGCTTCTCAAACCACAGTAAACTGTAAACAACTCGATGCTTGGTGAAATTCATCGGTTTAGACCCCAAAAACATACATCTTCCTTATCGAATTGTATCTAGCCCGAACAGCCCGAGCGGGCTAGATACAATTCGATAAGGAATTTTAGGTGTTTTATGGACTTTTACAGTTATAATTTGAGCCTCGTTGTGAAGGGGCTACACAAAGTGCTTCTTAGACCAAAGTTAACTACAAACAACCCGATGTTTGATGAAATTCCTCGATTTAGACACCAAAAACATACATCTTCCCTTATCGAATTGTATCTAGCCGGTAGGGTGTTTGTTGGCTAGATACAATTCGATAAGGAAAATGCTTCAGTTTAATGCATATTTACAGTTAAGATTCGACCATAATTGTAAAGGGGCTACACAAAGTGCTTCTCAGACCACAGTAAACTACAAACAACTCGAAGCTTGGTGAAATTCCTCGGTTTAGACCCAAAAACATACATCTTCCTTATCGAATTGTATCTAGCCCGAACAGCCCGAGCGGGCTAGATACAATTCGATAAGGATTTCGTGGTGTTTTATGGACTTTTACAGTTATAATTTGAGCCTCGTTGTGAAGGGGCTACACAAAGTGCTTCTTAGACCAAAGTTAACAACAAACAACTCGATGTTTGATAAAATTCCTCGATTTAGACCCCAAAAACATACATCTTCCTTATCGAATTGTATCTAGCCGGTAGACTGTTTGTTGGCTAGATACAATTCGATAAGGAAATTCTTCAATTTAATGGAGTTTTACAGTTACGATTCGACCATCATTGTAAAGGGGCTACACAAAGTGCTTCTTAGAGCAAAGTAAACTCCAGACATCTCGATGCTTGGTGAAATTCATCGGTTTAGACCCAAAAAACATACATCTTCCTTATCGAATTGTATCTAGCCCGAACAGCCCGAGCGGGCTAGATACAATTCGATAAGGATTTCGTGGTGTTTTATGGACTTTTACAGTTATAATTTGAGCCTCGTTGTGAAGGGGCTACACAAAGTGCTTCTTAGACCAAAGTTAACTACACACAACTCGATGTTTGATGAAATTCCTCGATTTAGACCCCAAAAACATACATCTTCCTTATCGAATTGTATCTAGCCGGTAGACTGTTTGTTGGCTAGATACAATTCGATAAGGAAATTCTTCAATTTAATGGAGTTTTACAGTTACGATTCGACCATCATTGTAAAGGGGCTACACAAAGTGCTTCTTAGAGCAAAGTTAACTCCAGACATCTCGATGCTTGGTGAAATTCCTCGGTTTAGACCCAAAAAACATACATCTTCCTTATCGAATTGTATCTAGCCCGAACAGCCCGAGCGGGCTAGATACAATTCGATAAGGAATTTTAGGTGTTTTATGGACTTTTACAGTTATAATTTGAGCCTCGTTGTGAAGGGGCTACACAAAGTGCTTCTTAGACCAAAGTTAACTACAAACAACTGGATGTTTGATGAAATTGCTCGATTTAGACCCCAAAAACATACATCTTCATTATCGAATTGTATCTAGCCGATAGGCTGTTTGTTGGCTAGATACAATTCGATAAGGAAATTCTTCAATTTAATGGAGTTTTACAGTTACGATTCGACCATCATTGTAAAGGGGCTGCACAAAGTGCTTCTTAGAGCAAAGTAAACTCCAGACATCTCGATGTTTGGTGAAATTCATCGGTTTAGACCCCAAAAACATACATCTTCCTTATCGAATTGTATCTAGCCGGTCCGGCCTGTGTTGGCTAGATACAATTCGATAAGGAAATTCTTCAGTATAATGGGCTTTTACAGTTACGATTCGACCATCATGGTAAAGGGGCTACACAAAGTGCTTCTCAGACCACAGTAAACTACAAACAACTCGATGCTTGGTGAACTTCATCGGTTTAGACCCCAAAAACATACATCTTCCTTATCGAATTGTATCTAGCCCAAACAGCCCGAGCGGGCTAGATACAATTCGATAAGGATTTCGTAGTGTTTAATGGAAATAAACAGGTATAATTTGAGCATCGTTGTGAAGGGGCTACACAAAGTGCTTCTAAGACCAAAGTAAACTACAAAAGACTCAATGTTTGGTGAAATTCCTCGGTTTAGACCCCAAAAACATACATATTCCTTATCGAATTGTATCTAGCCGGTAGGGTCTGTTTGTTGGCTAGATACAATTCGATAAGGAAATGCTTCAGTTTAATGGATTTTTACAGTTACGATTCGAACATCATTGTAAAGGGGCTACACAAAGTGCTTCTTAGACCAAAAGAAACTACATACAACTTGAGGTGTAGTGAAATTCATCGAAATATCACCCGAAAACACAAATAGCCCTTATCGAATTGTATTTATCCTGCAATGGTGACGTTTGATGGATATTAACAGTTACGATTTAGAACGAACGACCTAGATACAATTCAATAAGGATTTCGTGGTGTTTAATAGAAATTTACAGTTATAATTTGAGCATCGTTGTGAAGGGGCTACACAAAGTGCTTCTTAGACCAAAGTAAACTACAAACAACTCGATGTTTGATGAAATTCCTCGGTTTAGACCCCAAAAACATACATTTTCCCTTATCGAATTGTATCTAGCCGGTAGGGTGTTTGTTGGCTAGATACAATTCGATAAGGAAAATGCTTCAGTTTAATGCATATTTACAGTTAAGATTCGACCATAATTGTAAAGGGGCTACACAAAGTGCTTCTTAGACCAAAGTAAAATCCAGACATCTCGATGTTTGATGAAATTCATCGGTTTAGACACTAAAAACATACATTTTCCTTATCGAATTGTATCTAGCCCGAACAGCCCGAGCGGGCTAGATACAATTCGATAAGCATTTCGTTGTATTTAATGGACTTTTACAGATATAATTTGAGAATCGTTGTGAAGGGGCTACACACAGTGCTTCTTAGACCAAATTAAGCTACAAAAGACCCAATGTTTGATGAAAATCCTCGGTTTAGACCCAAAAAACATACATCTTCCTTATCGAATTGTATCTAGCCGGTCCAGCCTGTGTTGGCTAGATACAATTCGATAAGGAAATTCTTCAGTATAATGGGCTTTTACAGTTACGATTCGACCATCAATGTAAAGGGGCTACACAAAGTGCTTCTCAAACCACAGTAAACTGTAAACAACTCGATGCTTGGTGAAATTCATCGGTTTAGACCCCAAAAACATACATCTTCCTTATCGAATTGTATCTAGCCCGAACAGCCCGAGCGGGCTAGATACAATTCGATAAGGAATTTTAGGTGTTTTATGGACTTTTACAGTTATAATTTGAGCCTCGTTGTGAAGGGGCTACACAAAGTGCTTCTTAGACCAAAGTTAACTACAAACAACCCGATGTTTGATGAAATTCCTCGATTTAGACACCAAAAACATACATCTTCCCTTATCGAATTGTATCTAGCCGGTAGGGTGTTTGTTGGCTAGATACAATTCGATAAGGAAAATGCTTCAGTTTAATGCATATTTACAGTTAAGATTCGACCATAATTGTAAAGGGGCTACACAAAGTGCTTCTCAGACCACAGTAAACTACAAACAACTCGAAGCTTGGTGAAATTCCTCGGTTTAGACCCCAAAAACATACATCTTCCTTATCGAATTGTATCTAGCCCGAACAGCCCGAGCGGGCTAGATACAATTCGATAAGGATTTCGTGGTGTTTTATGGACTTTTACAGTTATAATTTGAGCCTCGTTGTGAAGGGGCTACACAAAGTGCTTCTTAGACCAAAGTTAACAACAAACAACTCGATGTTTGATAAAATTCCTCGATTTAGACCCCAAAAACATACATCTTCCTTATCGAATTGTATCTAGCCGGTAGGCTGTTTGTTGGCTAGATACAATTCGATAAGGAAATTCTTCAGTTTAATGGAGTTTGACAGTTACGATTCAACCATCATTGTAAAGGGGCTACACAAAGTGCTTCTTAGAGCAAAGTAAACTCCAGACATCTCGATGTTTGGTGAAATTCATCGGTTTAGACCCCAAAAACATACATCTTCCTTATCGAATTGTATCTAGCCGGTCCGGCCTGTGTTGGCTAGATACAATTCGATAAGGAAATTCTTCAGTATAATGGGCTTTTTACAGTTACGATTCGACCATCATGGTAAAGGGGCTACACAAAGTGCTTCTCAGACCACAGTAAACTACAAACAACTCGATGCTTGGTGAAATTCATCGGTTTAGACCCCAAAAACATACATCTTCCTTATCGAATTGTATCTAGCCGGTAGGCTGTTTGTGGGCTAGATACAATTCGATAAGGAAATTTTGTTCTTTGTATGGATATATACACTGGGGTTTTGACTATTATTCAAAATTACGTCTATAAACTGAATATTATACCAAGAGAAACTAGAAACACAAGTATCGGCGTCGAAATACATTCTTATTAGCTTTAAAACACGATTCTGCCTTAACGAATAGTACGTCATTACGACATTGTACGACATTGTAGTATTTTATTTTAGGTTTTTTCTTTGGATATTGATATTAATTGACACCCTCATAGATTTACAATCATATGAACTAACAAAATTCACATTATTTAACAATTAAACATCTCTTTTATTTATATTTACGACATGTGCTTATCGAATTGTATCTAGCCGCCAGACATTGGCTTATCGAATTGTATCTAGCCACAACCAGAACGGGTACCCATCTAGAACACCGGAAGTATACGTCGCCGGTAACCTCATCTGATGTACAATTCTGTATATTCTATTTTGAAGTCGACATTTTTTTAAAAAGCAAAAATTGAATACATTTCCAAAACGTCAGTATGATATATATATACACAATTAATTAATTAGTTTTCCATTAATTGTGCCTTCTAAGAAATCCTAATTCTTATTTCAAAGGTGTTGCACATTATGAATCTGACAGGTGGCGGGAGATGTAAAAATAGCGGCGACTAAGACTCCCATGAAAACTTACTTGTTTTTTGTATTGTATGTGTTCTGAATTCTAACCTTTACGAGAATAATTTCATTTGACGACCCATATAAGGCTTTATACATCCTTTTGAGAAAAAAAACCGTTGATGTAAAAGGAGAAACCAGGGACACTATAATATAGTGTCCCTGGAGAAACTTTCCGTCAAAAGTCTGAAAAAGAAATGCATTTGCAGTTCTCTTTTTTCCACAATGCTTTCAACTCATTTTATTTAAGTCTTAATAATATCTTTATTTTTTTATATAGAACTTTGCCTACATGAATTTAAAGTTGTCTCATGCATATGTGCTATGTGTGCATAGGAAAGGGTTCGAAACCAATACATTCTGACATGCAGGCTGATTCTGAAAACTGATACTAAATAACTGAATTTTAGCAAATATTCTAAATAAATGATTTCTTAAGTATCTCACTACTCTTGTTGAAATAGATTTAAGATACTTTGACCCAAATGTGTGACATCTGTATAAATAACATATTTTTGGGGCTAAAATTAAGTCTGGACTGAGTTACATGCACCTACTTTAACCCTTTCCCTCATACGACAATTCTGCAGCATACGACTTTGAACGTGTTTTGTCAAAACATAGAAAATCTCCATAATTGAATGGATAACCTATGACAAAAAGTGGAAACATTGTGGCAAAAGGAGAAATTGCATGTTTTGTGCAATTCCTTCTTTTGTCACTTTGTTTTCAAAAAGCCGTCTGCTGCAAAGGCGTCAGAAAGCGTCTATATGAGGGAAAGGGTTAATTAATTAACATAATAGGGTCGGGCAATTACATCAATAGAATTACATCAGTGTGCTTTGGACATTGTGTGGCAAGCATAGGCTATAGTCACATGTTTGCCTAGATATTTTTAATGTTGCTGCTGCAGACTTTTTATATGTGGGACAGGGGGGTTAAAACCTGTCATCCTGTATGGAAAACATTGTGGCAAAAGGAGAAATTGCACGTTTTGTGCAATTTCTTCTTTTGTCACTATGTTTTCAAAAATAGTGTAAATGCATTTTGATGCCTCTACAGCAGATGACTTTAGAAAACATTGTTGCAAAAGGAGAAATTGCTCCCAATCATTATGAGCAATTTCTCCTTTTGTTTAAATGTTTTAACTTTATTCAATAATTATACTTTCATTTTGAGCTAACCTGATTGCTTAAATTGCTCAAATGAGTTATTGTAACACCCAGTGTCTGTCCTCGTTCATCGAGCATACTAATAAATGTCAACAATTTCTGTTAACAACATTCATTGGTACCAATACAGCCAAATTTCAGAGGAATGTTGATTGCTCCTTTGGTAATTATTTTTTTCAAAGAATTAAAATTGAATCATAACTTCATTAGAATGGGTGAAAATGACAAACCTCAAAATTCTTTTACTGAAACTGCTTGTTTGATTTCGAGATAATATGGCAAACTTGTTTTAAGTGATCCTCTACAAAAAATGTTCAAGCTGTATGGTTTCATTTGTTTGGTTGAAACGCATGGCCACCAGATGACTAGGTGGCATAAAAAAGGGATAAAATTACAAAATGATGTTCCTTCGGTGACCTCTACTAAAAGTGTTCAAGCCATATTGATTGTTTGAAACATAGTCACTGGGTAGCATCAATAAAGGGAAAAATGTCAAATTTTAAAATTCTTCTGCTCTGCAAGTGCTTGTCTGAATTAAGATAATTTTGGAGAATTGTTCCTTATGTTATCCTCTACTTAAAAATAACGTGATTTCCAAGTGGCATTAAAAAATAGATAAAATTATTACTTAATTTTATTTTTAGCTCCACTGGCTGAAAATCAGTCGAGCTTATGTCATGGCGAATTGTCCGTTGTGCGTGCGTTAAATTTTTCCTTTAAACAACTTCTTCTCCCTAACCACTTGGCCAGTTTGGTTGAAATTTCATAGGAAGCATCCTCTCAATGTCCTCTCTTAAATTCCTTCAATTTTTTTTTATCCATTCATAATTCTGGTTTCCATGGCAACCAAAAGAAACAAATAGTGAAAACTTAAAAAATCTTCTTCTCCGAAAGTGTCAGGCTGATTTTCAAATAATTTTGTAGAAATGTTCCTTGGGTGACCCTCTATTAGATTCCTTCAAGAAATGTTGATTGGTTGAAAAACATGGCCGCCAGGGGGCGGGGCTATTTTGCCTTATATAGCTATAGTGAAAACTTAAAAAATCTTCTTCTCCGAAAGTGTTCAGCCAATTTTCAAATAATTTTGTAGAAATGTTCATTGGGTGACCTTCTATCAGATTCTTTCAAGCCATGTTCATTGGTTGAAAAACATGGTCGCCAGAGGGTGGGGCTATTTTGCCTTATATGACCATAGTGAAAACTTAAAAAATCTTCTTCTCCGAAAGTGTTGAGCAGATTTTCAAATAATTTTGTAGAAATGTTCCTTGGGTGACCCTCTATCAGATTCCTTCAAGCCATGTTGATTGGTAAAAAAACATGGCCGCCACAGTGCGGGGCTATTTTGCCTTATATGGCTAAAGAGAAAACTTAAAAAATCTTCTCCTCCGAAAGTGTCAGGCTGATTTTCAAATAATTTTGTAGAAATGTTTCTTGGGTGACCTTTTATTAGATTCCTTCAAGAAATGTTGATTGGTTGAAAAACATGGCCGCCAGGGGGCGGGCCTATTTTGTCTTATATAGCTAAAGTGAAAACTTAAAAAATCTTCTTCTCCGAAAGCCTATTTTCAAATAACTTTTTAGAAAATTTAATGTTCATTGGGTGACCCTCTATCAGATTCCTTAAAGCAATGCTGATTGGTCGAAAAACATGGCCGCCAGAGGGTGGGGCTATTTTGCCTTATATGATCAAAGTGAAAACTTAAAAAATCTTTTTCTCCGAAAGTGTTGAGCAGATTTTCAAATAATTTTGTTTAAATGTTCCTTGGGTGACCCCCTATTAGATTCCTTCAAGCCATGTTGATTTGTAAAAAAACATGGCCGCCAGGGGGTGGGGCTATTTTGCCTTATATGGCTATAGTGAAAACTTAAAATATCCTCTCCGAAAGTGTCAGACCGATTTTCAAATAATTTTGCAGAAACATTCCTTGGGTGACACTCTACAAGATTCCTTTTAGCCATGGTGGTTGGTAAAGAACATGGCCACCAGAGGGCAGGGCTGTTCGGAGATTTGATTTTTGCCTTATGGCCGTGGAGCGAAACTGGCCCTCTTGGGCCTCTTGTTATTCTTTACTTTGACCTGACCAGAACTTGAATCCTTGTCAGTGTAAATGGAACAGAAATTCAGCATTGCTTAATTTGGTTCCATTATGAAGATTTGATTTCAAATATGAGCCGTTCTGTAATATTATATATATACAAAAAACAACCTTCCAGACCAGACATAAATTGTAGAAATAATTTGCACGCCATACAATGAGATCTATATGAGCCAGAGGCATCTTAAATGCATCTTAGACATTTTTGTCAAATGGTGCAGATCCAGGGTGATAAGCATATGGTTAATGGTTGCAAATCTTCTGTTGTTGGTTTTCTAGTAGTGTGCTGCAGCGCATATATTTTTTGCTCAGCTGTGACCACTTTGTGATCACCCTTTGTCTGTTGTCCGTCAATATCTTTTCTGTAACTAGTGGGTCAGTTAGGATATCTTCACAGAAAGCATCCTCTCAATGTCCTCACCAAAATTCCTTCAAATTGTTTAGATCCATGTGTAATTCTGGTATCCATTGCGACCCAAAGAACAACATTTTAAATTTTCTCCTTCCAAATCGGAGGAATCCGTCGGGGATTTAAAACTGGGTGTCCCGGGTTCGATCCCCAGTCGCTGCACAACAGTCATGGTTGAGTGCCCTCGGGCGAGGCACATTTTCTAGCCTAGTACTGGTTTGTTTACCCATGGATCATGAATAAGTGAACTGTCGCTGTGATTACTGAAATAATGTTGAAAGCAGCGTAAAACACCAATAAAACCAACCTTCCAAATCGGTTGGCAGATTTTCAAAAAATTTGTAGAAATGTTCCTTGGGTGACCCTATATCAGATTACTTTAGGCCATGTTGAATAATTAAAATCATGGCCGCCAGGGGGCGGAGCTATTCTGCCTTTTAAATATGGCTAAAGTGAAACTTCAAAAAAAATCGTGTCGGCAAGTATCTGACCGATTTCAAATAATTTTGTAGAAATATTCCTTCGGTGACCTTCTACAAGATTTCTTCAAGCCATGTTGATTGATCAAAAAACATGGCAACCATAGGATGGGCTGTTTCGCCTCCTATGACTAAATTAAAAACTTAAAAGGTATTCTCTTCCAAAAGCATCTGACTGATTATCAAATAATTTCGTATACATGTTTCTTGGGTAACCCTCTACCTGATTTCTTCAAATCTTGTTGATTGGTCCAAACATGGCCACTAGGGCTGGCCTGGCGCTGTTTCACCCTCTATGCCTACTCCTAGAGTGTAAGATTTAGAAAATCATTTCTTAAGAAACTAAATGTCTGATTTTGAAATACTAACTGGTAAATAAACAAAATGAGTTATTATGCATGGCATATGACAATCACATTGTATTACTCAGGAATCATGTGAGCAATCCAGGGCCATCATGCCTCTTTTGTTTCTTTTTCAGATTAGACTAAAGCATGGAAGCCTTGTCATTAAGTACAATCATTGGGATATGCATGTGTGTGTGCTTAAGCGCAGCTGTTGTAAACTGTTTGTAAGTCTGTCAAATAATGATTCACAGAATACTTCTCCTTTGACACAATGTTTGAATTTTATTCAATAATCAAACTTTCATTTATCGAGATTTTGCGATGTTTTGAAAGTTGTCTGTTGCAATTTTGTTGTATGTTGGAAAGTGTCAAGACTTAAAATTGAAAATGAAGGTAAATCATAAAAAGTAGACAAATAAAAGGTGGTGATTGATGCCTGATGAGTGTACTGCTGTTTTCAACAGTATTAATTACAGAGGTCCAGATAAGGAGGAGTTTACAGCTCTTTTCCCCACAATATCTCTTATTATCCAACCAAACCCTATGTTGTGGGTACTCAAAAGAATCGTCTCATTGACACGATTCCTTTGAGTACCCACCACATGGGGTTAGCAGATAAAATAAGGACTTTAGAACAAGCATTACGCTCCTTATCTAGAGCTCTGAATTACATTATGGTGACTCGAATTGAGATAAGCCAATGATTGGAGTTTATCGCTGTTTTCAGAGGTATTCAAGTTATATGCGTGATCTGGAGGTCACGGGTTCGATACCCGGTTGCGGCGACATTCTTTCGGGCGATGTTTTCCATTGCCTCTCACCTCTGATCTATGTGAGAAAGTAGTCAGTGGCTTCGAAAGAATGTTGTGTAAGTACTGGTGTGGGAAAGCCAGGAAAACATGGGTAGGTGCACTGACCGCCAAGATATGACCAAAGCTGTTGAAAGCGGCGTTAAACTCCAAACAAACAAACAACTTTCTCACACCAGTTTGTAAAACCTTTTTCCCCCCAAGTAACTGCCTTCCTTCCCACGTGAACTATTTGGCCCATCGGTGGAAGATGAATGACACTTGTCACAATGACCTTCATCAATCATCCGAATGAATGAAGGTCAAAGTTGTGCGCATTGGGGTTCCAAACTATTACCGCTGGATTTAAAGCCCTTGTCGTTAATGACTGAGCTATTAAAGTGTCGTTGTTACAAATAAAAAAGATGGATTAAGATATATACAAAACAAAACAGTATTGGACAAGGAGGGATTAATTCTTTCCACCATGTTTTCAAACATTATCTGCTGCAAGTGCATTATATGTCTTGAACAAGAACAGGGTTTATGTGTCCATTCTTGGGAAAATTTACAAGTAGACTTTGGTGGACATGCGCAGTCTGATCAAGATCTACGCTATAATCACATATTACATACATGTACTTTCTGGAGACTTAACCAGTACTTTTGCCATTTGTGTGGAAAAATTCCAAAGGTAGAACCCGCCGTCATGGATTCGAACCATGGCTCTTTGGTACAAGAGGCCGACATTCTACCCCTGCACCACTGTCTTCCGAGGCAATTAATACATTGCTTCAAAGCAATCCTTTTCCTATTCTTTTTTTATTTCAGGAGATGTCGCAAAAAACTTACAGAAGAACAGCTTCAGCAGAAATATTTTGAAAAATTCCGTAAAAAACACATGAAGGCACAAGACCATGTTCTCACAAATCAAGTGGATGTTATTCGTCCAAGAACCGATAGCCAGGTATGGGTATTACCCACAACATAGGATTTAGTTGATTAATAAGAGAAATATTGTGGGGGGGAATAACCAGTCTAGTCCTCTGTGTCTACTACAGTCTAGGCAAAAATAAGGAAAATCTTTATAAATGAAAACCACAATTATTGAATAGTTTAACCCTTTCCCTCATATAGACGCTTTCAGACGCCTCTGCAGCAGACGGCTATTTGAAAACATAGTGACAAAAGAAGAAATTGCACAAAACGTGCAATTTCTCCTTTTGCCACAATGTTTTCCACTTTTAGTCATAGGTTATCCATTCAATTATGCAGCAGACGACTTTGAACATATTTTGTCAAAAAATAGAAAATCTCTATAATTGAATGGATAACCTATGACTAAAAGTGGAAAACATTGTGGCAAAAGGAGAAATTGCTCGTTTTGAGCAATTTCTTCTTTTGCCACTATGTTTTCATAGAGCTGTCTGCTGCAGAGGCGTCAGAAAGCGTCTATATGAGGGAAAGGGTTACATGTATACTTTAACCCTTTCCCATATACAACAATTCTGCAGCATGTGACTTTGAAAACAGCTGGTTGGAAATATGGTTTAGCTATATAGATGTAAGTTTTATCATTGAATAGAATTGAAAATATTGTTGCATAAGGAGAAATTGCTCATTGTGAGCAATTTCTTCTTTTTCCACAATGTTTTCAAGAGTCTTCTGGTGTTATGCGTCAAAATGCATCTAAAAGTGGGTAAGGTTTAAAGGGTTTACTGTTTCCCTGACAGAGCTATATTTTGTTTCAGTTAATGGCATACATCGGTTAACCCTTTCCCACTTGCATTTTGATACATCTGGAGCAGACAGCCTTTCGTTGAAAACAGTGGCAAAAGTAGAAATAGCTCATAATTGCAACTCTACATTAACTATACTTTCAATTCATGTAAATTGTACATATTGATGTCTAGATGTTTACAAAGTCGTCTGCTGCTGATTAAGATGAAATATTGGTATGCACCTATGACTTGATATGAAGAGAATAAAATCAAATATAAAATCTTTATGTCTTGTTTTTAAACTAGAAATGAAAGCAGTTTTGCTTTTTCTCAAAATGCTTTCTGAAGAAGTCATCTGTGGAAAAGACTTCACAATATTTTGTTATCATGGAGCTTAATGAGTTATAACCTATTCCCACATACAACAATTCTGCAGCAGATGACTGAACAAATCGAGTCCAAACTATCGAAAAATCTATACAAATGCAGGAATTATTATTTTAAAAGAGTTAATTCATTCTGGCAAAAGTCGTCTGCTTTTCAAAATGTAAATAGGTAGCTGGACATTAGCCCATCCGAACATTATAAATCCCCTTTGTTAAAAACTGCATCAGTGGATATTAGCTCCTGTCATTTTCTTCCTGGTGGACATAAGCCCCCTTCAAAGGCAGACTTTATCCTCTTCATCATTTATTATATGACTTAATCAGCCCCTTCATTGTTGTAAAAGAAGGAGCCATTTTACATAGTGTATATTAAGGCACATGAAGGGGCTAATGTCGCTTACGAAGGGGATAATCTCTGCATGTGGAGCGGATAAAGCAGGCCAATGCAGTTTTTAATGGGGGATAATGTCAAAAGGAGCTGATGTCTGCCAATGTAGT
>JASEVX010001619.1:0-13287 GCA_031761405.1 Serripes groenlandicus
TAATCGGAAATGCGAGTTATAGGGTCCGTCTGGCATGGCTTTATAAATAGTCACCAGCTGTCTCAAAACAACTGAACATGTTCTTTTTCAAAAATATTTTCGCAAAAATATAGGCGAAAATATAAATGCAGTGGGTTTTTTTAATTTGAATTCTTAATATGTTTGAAATGAGAAGGTTACAGAGGTGTCAAAGGGCGTTTGAACCGCTCTTATAGTGAAATCATTGACAAAACGGGAAACAAACAGGACTCAAAAACCAGTTGACAGACGAACGTCCGAAACCAATAGACCACATCCACCTTCTTATATCGTTAAGTTTATAAGTTGTTATACTTATAACACTCATGCAATTTGGCAACCGCTGGAAGCGTCTTGTAACTATAGACTTATCGAAAGGATTTTTGAAATTCCGACCCCTTATACTAAACTACGTAAGTGCCGTACAGTTTATATCTTTATAAAATTCCTTTATATCTTTATAAAATTCCCCACCCCCAAAAATAACGAGAAAGTCCCCTTTAATTTTATGTATATCTTCTAATATTGTAAAGATATTTATATATGGTATATACACAGTTGAATTATAAATGATATCGGGCACATCAATAAAACTATTTGAAAGAATATGTGAGCCAAGTCAAGGGATTTAGGGTCTTAACGCTTTCCCTCATACGACAATTCTGCAGCAGACGACTTTTGAACATATTTTGTCAAAAAAATAGAAAATCTCTATAATTGAATGGATAACCTAGGACTAAGAGTGGAAAATATCGTGGCAAAAGGAGAAATTGCTCGTTTTGAGCAATTTCTTCTTTTGTCACTATGTTTTCAAAAAGCCCTCTGCTGCAGAGGGCGTCAGAAAGCGTATATATGAGGGGAAAGGGTTAATGACACTCCGCGTTTAAATCATTTGAATTCCTATTGGCGTTCACACACTGGGGCTACATATCCAGGGTTTTTGCAAGAGAATGCATTTAGGTTAGTATAATATAAAGGCTGAATGTGAAGACTCTGGTAAGATTATGCGGATGGACAGCCTAGTCAGAGTCTTCACTGAATTCAGATGCGCTTTAGAACCCTGATCGATAGACGTAGGCTCCTATACAATCCAGTAATTCAATTGTTTTATAAAGATCTTAATTCGTTAGAGAAAATATATTTATAGTATTGTATCGTGTGATTCCTACGGCAGATTTATACACTATCAACCCTTTTCTGCATACAACAAATCTGCAGCAGACGACGGAAAACATATTGGTAAAACCATTCAAATTCTCTAAAGAATCGAATGAATATAATAATTGAAAAGCGCTTTTAAAATATATTGGTAAAAGGAGAAATAGGTCGATATGAGCAATTTCTTCTTTTGCCAAAATGAATTCAAAAGTCGTCTTCTAAAGATGCGTCAACGTTGGCAAAGTATTAAATATTGTATAAGCTTTATAAAGTTAATATTCATCGTAAACGCTTATACTGCTATATGATACTTGCCTTGTAAACACAACGTAAACACGTTTAAGCTATGCCTATCAAACGGAACGAAACCTACCTGTTTTATGAAAGGACAGGTAGAACATGTTTGGTTAACCGACAAAGGAACGGTATATTGACAAAAACCTATATAGGTTTCGCAAAACAGGTTTTGAGTTTTGTGACTATGGATTACAGCATTACAGCATGTAATTTAATAGTATTGTATTATGGATCGTGCAATTTGTGGTATTTATAGAAATCTATAAAACTATTTGAAAGAATATGTGAGCCACGTCAAGGGATTTAGGGTCTTAATGACACTCCGCTTTTACAGCATTCGAATTCCTATTGGCGTTCACACACTGGGGCTACACATCTAGGGTTTTACAAGAGAATGCATTTAGGTTTGTATACTACCAACGCTGAAAGTGAAGAGTCTGGTAAGAGTATGCGGATGGACAGCCCAGTCAGAGTCTTCACTGTATGCAGATGCCTTAAGACCCAAGATCGATAGACGTGGCTTCAACATTGCAGTAATTCGATACTTTGATAAAAATCTTATAAAAATCGTTTTTGTTAATATATCATTGAGCCATTCCACGAGAAAACCAACATTATGGACTCTGCGTAATATATCGACCTGGAGCAGTCTGTGCAATCCGCACAGGCTAATCCGGGCAGACACATTCCGTATTAGGGGGATATAGGGTATTGAGTAATGATTCCTGAAACAGAAAAAACACAGCAGGCGAAAAGCGTATGTCCGGGTAAGATTGTGCGGCATTATTGTGTTGATCCGGGTCGATACTTTACGAAGAGTCCCCAATGTTGGTTTTACTCATTTAAATATACTATATAACTGTACCGTGTAGTTCATTAGGAAGAATTATGCACCAATAAAAAAAACCTCATACAACAACATCTGGGTAAAACATTTCCTAATGTCTAATGAAATGATAATCATTGAAAAGCTTTTTGAAAATGTATTGGAAAAAGCAAATAAAGGTAGATATGAGCAATTTCTTCTTCTGCCAATTTTTTTTCAAAAGTCGTCCTCTAAAGATGCGTCAAATGTGGCTAAGTATTAAATAATGTACAAGCTTTATAACGTTTATATTCATCGTGAATGTTATACTGCTATATGAGACTTGAAATGTTAAGCCCTGCAATGTCCGTTTACAAGTAATGTAGTCCGAGATGCATCTTTTAACAAAACGCTAGCCTTCACTTCAAAGCCGCCTAATTTCGAAAATAATTTAGGATAAAAATGCAGCTTTTGTAAAATTGGAAGTATACTCTGATTTGAAAACATTGTGGTAAAATGAGAAATTCCTCGTTATCTGGGAATTTCTCATTGTCCCAAAATGTTTAAGAATCAACTGCTGCAGAGGCGACAATAAACGTCACAACTAGACATAAGGGTTGAACATCGCATTACATGACAAATTACTTTGTTTTTTGCCACACCTAGGATTGAAAAAATGTTATGAAACTGTATCCGAAATGGTTAACCTAAAGTGATACCCTGACACTATTGCTACCATCTTCCAGCATGAAATAGTTACCCCTTTCCCACATATAGACGCTTTCTGACGACTCTGCAGGAGAAGACTTTTGAAAACATTGTGGCAAAAGGAGAAATTGCTCATAATGAGCAATTTCCCCCTTTGCCACAATGTTTTCAACTTTATTTAATGATTAAGTTTTACCATATTTTTACAATATGATCTCAAAGTCGTTTGCTGCATATTTGTTGTATGTTGGAAAGGGTTAATGACAGGAAAGAATAATTACAAATCAAATATGTTTAGGGTTTGTTGCTGCTGCTGTTGTTTTAATGGAGGAGTTGGGGTAAGGTCGCGTAGAAACACAGGCCTATAAAATGTGAAATTGAAATTGATAAATCTCTTCATTTTCCACAATATTTCACAATATGTCGTACATACACATGCCTTTACATTTTCTTATGACTCTTCTATTAACTACATTTATGCCTACCTTGTTTACTTGTGGTATGCATGGTTCATGTGATTCTTGTGATTCCTTGTGTATATGAACAATGAACTGAGTTATTTTTATAACAGTTTTCTTGTGTAATTTTTTTTTTTTGTAACGTCTCTGTCCGCCCTCAAGAGCTTTTAGCTTTTCGACATCAATATATACCCTGAACAGATAGGATAATCCGACTCTTCAAAGTATGTTAATCCAATTGCGTTGACCCTTTTCCCGTGTCGGACAAGCAGGAAGTTTAAAAGGCACATGAATTTGGTGATTCATTTACCAAATGAAATACGTATTACAGGAGGTTTAACATTTACATCGTTACTGGTTAGTTTTGTTTTGTTTTCTTTATTATTCTTTGAAATGACGGTTCAGCGGTATTATACTACCGCCAAAGCGTACAAATTAATGAAGCTCTATTTGTCTGAAACCGCAAATACTGGAGCTTCCATTTTTTGTTATTTAACATTGCCTACTGCTCCCAAAATAATGACCCTGAATTAGCCCCTGTAAAGGAGACTTTAAGTTGTATATAGGAGCATATACTTGAATCTTCCAAATGTAAATCTCCGTCACTAATGTCAAAAGCTATACTAGTTGGTTCTTAACTTAACCGAATGGTCCCTTACCGATGTTGTTATATTGTATGTAAAATGATGAGATGTTGATCAAATATCCTCATCCGGTCACTTATATATTTACATAATCTATATTCTTCTTTCATTATCCTACTCAACAGTTGGTAATAAGTATTAAGTATTTCCTTGTGTTCCCTACCAAAGTTTATATTGAAATGAAAACATTATTTTGATGGATTGTATTAAGATTTTCCTACCACACGTAACATTTGTGCGTGTGCTAGCAAAATCGTTCTAAATGGCGAAAATCTCCAATAAAACGGAAAACATCTAGCCGAATCCACCAATCAAATAACTTTTAACTAGCATAAGATATATAAGTAAAAGAAAACTGAAACAAGTGCAAAAGGGGGAATTGGCGCGAGGAGGGTAAGTGCTGTTTTGATCTCTAGATCTCAGCTGCCCTTTTCGTACTATTCCACAACAGAAATGTCTCGGTTAAATCAGTTCGATAAACAGTACGTATAAACTTCACTCTATACATAAAATGTACATATATTAGGGATGGCAGCGATTAATCGGTTACCCGGTTAACCGTATGTTTTTCGATTAATCGGTTAGTAATTCAAGTAACCGAGTACTCGGAAAAATAGATAAAATATATACACAGTTGTATTTCACCTTTTGTTCTTTTCAATTTGTCACACGTATTTAACCAGAAGTTGATTATTCGCACCTCCTCGATCGGAAATGTTGACATAACTGTGAAAACGGCCACACTCGACTGTATTGATGACCGTTTGTTATCGAATAATTGTGGCTGATCAAACGATTAATTACAGGACAGTTTGTTTTAAAAAAAAAAAAAATGTTGATGTCTAATACAAGGCTAGAAATATATGATAAGGACTTATTAATGTTATTGGAATGAATTCGATAAATTGGAATTGTTGTGTTTGTAAATTATTTATCAATCGGATTAGAAGATTTAAAGAGTAGTTTTCTAACACATTTCCCCCTGAGTTGTTATCTAAAAATTATTATAAATCGTATAACAGTCACTTCGTTAAAAAAAACGATTATTTTCTCAACTATAAATTAAAAGAATAAAATTGAAAAAGTTGGTTGACACGAACGAAAACGTTCCGATAACAACATTCTAGTCTTATTTATACATGACCGGGAAATGCGAGTCAAAAGAACAATAAAAAACTCGGATTTATTGTCTATGAATCTATACGGTTAACCGAGTAACCGGTTACTAAATTATACGAGTAACCGGTTAGTAATATCGGTAACCGTTGCCATCCCTAACATATATTCAGGTACGTAGATAAGATCTCATCTACTTCCCTGATATATTGTAAACTAACCCCTTATCAATGAAATTGCTTATTTGGAAATGCACACCTTGTTTGAGTAGTCTGCTATAACAATTACAATTACTCTCTCCGAGTGTCGACGTATATAAATATCATACTTAAGGTCAAACTCCTTCATTGGCGTGGCGGCCCAGTGTGATACAATGTGAAAAACATACCCATACCATGTTGTCGACATAAATACATGTATATAGACTTTTACCTCAAAGAACAGTATCTTTACCCATACCGAATTCACTCTGAAGGTCAAGTTACTTGACCAGTGCGGCGGCACAGTCTGATTGATATGCTTGTAAATGGGAAGGTTATCTTTTACATATTTAATTTATAATCGATAACAGTATATTTAACCAAATGACTTCTATCTACATGAATTTTTAGTTTGTTTTTGTTAATAATTGATAGACCTCTATTTAGGTTAGTACGGAAAATTATTGTGTTATAGTTCAGTAAACTATATGTCATTAAACAAGTAGAACATACTTTTCTAATGTTTCAAAGTTTAATACATACACTCAGCACATGTTAAATGTGATATGAAGTAATTATTATACATGTTTACATATAAAGTATACAGGATTCATATTGAGAGAGAAAAAAGTAAGAGAGAGAAGGGAGACAAAGAACAAAACAAAAATACAAACATATAACATGTTAATAACCCCTCTCCTAACGACATAATGCTGCTAAATGTCACTCTCAATGTTAAGTTGGTTTCATATTGTGCTACATTATCAAAGGTTTTTTAGAAGCGTTGTGAGCACCGTGTGTCAGGATGATACTACATAAATTAGCAGACTGATCCTGTCATACCGTGTTCCCGTTCTTGTTTTAAGTCATGGTTATAGCAGGAGACGGAGTTATTAACACAATAAAACATCATTGGGGGGGGGGGGGGGGGGGGGGGGGGGAAGGGTATATTGTCAGGTGGTTTCTAAACGTGTACATGAGATTTTAATTATATCGTTTCATGAAGAAATGGGGTCATGATGTGATGTTTTCGCACTATTTTAAGACTGTTATTGATTTGGCCTTTATAGTTGTAATAATCTTTATTTACATCTCATCATTTTACATACAATATAACATTTACAATATAACATTTATAGTATAAAATATACAATACAACATAAAAGTACAATGCCACTCCAAAATAGAGTTATAAGAGATGAGGAATTAATATAAACATAATTCCCTACATTGCATTAAAACGGTGCACATAAATATAAACATATACACACACATGTGTTTACATATTATAGAACGAATAAAAAAAATGTAATATCATTGCTAATCACGTATTAACAAACAAAAATGTAATGAGATAAAATTTCGTTTTCTAAAACAGGAAGCAGTATTTATCATTATCAGACATAGATATAAAATTGACATTATAAGCATATAAAGCTTTGTAGAAAAGTTCGCTTCTAAAATCATCGTATACTGGGCAATTTAACATAACATGCTTTTCATTTTCTATAGAGTTAGTATCACAAACAGGACAAATCCTAGATTCCTCAGGTAAACCTTCGTATCTGCCAAGTTATATGTAGACATTTACAAGAATGATATTATAATAGAACATTTTTAGATTCCTTCATAACGCAAAAATTATCCTCAAGAACAAAAAGCAAAATAACTAGTTGTAAATTGAGTAGATCAAGATAAGATTCCATGTTTGTGCTCAACTACACTGTTCGCAGAGGTTGGTAAAAATCTCATATATCAATGTGAAGGGTTTCTAGTTCCGAATTGACGAGTGACGAACTGTGACCTTTTTTAGGTCCGTGAAAAGTAACGAACCTCAAATTATCTGTGAAGTTAGCTTGACGAGCGACGAATTGACGAGTGACGAACTGCTTTGAAGTTAGCTGGACGAGCGACGAATTGACGAGTGACAAACTGTTGATGCTTCATCAATATCGTCAATTCGTCAACTTTTTTCTTGTATGATAAATTATACAGCTAAAGTAAGCTCATATTTTCCGATATATTTCCGTCTTTTAGATAATGTATTTGGACGTATTGAATGCAAATTAGGCTCTATTTCAGATTGCATGGCCATCAGTCATTCAGAAGAGCTTCATCAAGTTCGTAAATTCGTCAACTTGTCAATTTTGTTGACGAATTGACGAAATAAAAATATTTTTCTAAAAACTATATGTATGTCTTTAAGGTAATGTATCTGGCCGTATTGAATGCAAATTAGGCCCAATTTCAAAGTGCATGGCCATCAGTCATTCAGAAGAGCTTCGACAAGTTCGTCCATTCGTCAACTCGTTGTCAACTTGTTGACGAATTGACGAAAAAATGTTTTTCTAAAAACTTGTTTTCTGTCTTTTAGATGACATGTCTTTTAGATACTATCTCTGAACGCATTAAATGAAAATTAGGCCTGAATTCAAAATTCATGGTTGATTGATTGATTGGGGTTTAACGCCGTTTTTAACAATTTCTCAGTCATATCAGGGCGGCCAGTTCACCTACTCATGTGTTTCCTGGTTTTCGCACACCATTACTCCACGCAACAAACTTCCCAAGCAGCTGGCTGCTTTTCCACATAGACTTAGCCCATTTATAAACGAATGACGCATGTCGCAATGACGTTTGTCAAACGTCGGAAAGAAAGTTGTTATGTATCCCTAGGGAGTACTTTCCATGAATTCCCTCAGTGTTTCATTGTCTTATTGCAAATATCTTAATTAACTATAGAATACAATTCAATTGTCCTTGCAGCTCAATATCTCATCCCTTTTTATATGCAGGAAATAACATAATTTTCTCGTAATTTGTTATAATTTTATATGATTGTTTTTTCTGAGTCCTATGATTAAAACTAACTCCTGTGATGAAGAATCTAGTATAAACTGGAGAAGCAATCCCTTGTTTACAATATTGTGTAATGCTCTTTTCTTTATATTGATGGTTACAAGTTGAGATTTATATTTGTTCAAATCGGTATGTTCCCTTTGCCAAACTTCACGGACTTGTACATGTTGGTATCAACGATTCTCATATTCTAAATGTGATGCTCAGACTTCTTGGCACGTTTCGTTTTCTCCTACATTTATTTTAATTAGGCCTGGAACAATACATGCGTCTTTATATCTTCATGGAATCAGATAAGCGACCTAGACCCATTGTGCCTCTTGTATATTATCATACTATACAAAACAGGATCGTATTTTATTAAAAGCAATATAGCGTATCCTGGTATAATTCATGATTATACATTGTACAAATATTAAGTTACATTTAAACGAGATTAAACACATCTATATGTATAACCTGAGGGAAGATGTTCTTTGAAATGACAATTCGTTTCTAGTTTAAAGCACAGTAATACTTTTTAAACATATTTGAATCAACCTACGGTTTAACTGTTGGCACAACAAATTGTGGTCCGACACTAGCAGACGATTGATCTTGTGCTTCTTTGTCCAAACTTGACAAGCCTCGAGCATCAATTAACTGTTGCAAATGAATATGCAAATGACTGGGTATATAGTTTCAATACAGACAAGTGTAAATTAATCATATTTGGTAAAGATACGTCGGTAAGATTCGGAAATCTGCAAAACAGTGACCCATGTTGGTATAACACTTATCTAACTCACATACGATAAGAAACCGCGTCAGCAAAGGACGGGCCTCTTTGTTCCCTTTACTAGCATTATACACAATTGGAAATGGTAACATTATTACAATGTTTTCACTAATGAAAACAATACCAATTTCTTCTACGCTGTACGGATGTGACCAATGGCATTCTATGTCTTCTTCAGATATCCAGAACGTAGAAAAACGTTGGAAATTATGTGGCAAAAAAATCACAGCATTTGCACTCTAGAACGTTGGTACAACATACAATGTGAAATTGACAAACGCAAAATAGCTTTCCTTCAAAAACTGTGTAAAATGCCTACGAATTGTCTCACTAACCAGAATTGTTCTTCTCGTCTAAATTTGTTCAAAACAAGTCAATGTACTCGACAAAAAGGTTTTATTTCCGATACTTTCAATTTATTGAAAAATTATGGTTTAACTGTATATATTCACTCGTATTTTCCCTGAAAACAGTTCTTAGAAAAGGATAGTTGTTAGGGTCGTTGAACGGAAGTTTGAATGCGAGCGTCAGGAAAAAATGAACCTCTACCCTGGACCGTTTTGTGTCTTCCATCGTTATTTTGGATATTTGCCAAAACGCGCGGAACTATGCATCATGCATCAAATGCTATACAAGTATTAGTTATTAGCAAACACTTAAGAGAAACTGTCAGTCAGTGTGTGTAATGCCAAAATAGTATTACAAATATCCAGGGACACTTAATATCCGAATGTGCTCATTTTTCAATTGAACGGAATTTATATTTTTGAAAACATCAGTTTTTGGCCTGGGGCTTTAATCCCTGGTCATAGTAGTAATACCACTTTTTCGGAGTTGCCAATTAAAGGTTAAGTAACAAGATTGTTATTGGAACATCAGTGAAAATCTTAAGGCGTGAGTTCTCCAATATAAGTTTTACAAATGCTTAGAAATTAATGCACCGAAATGTCAAATATGGAAGCTTATTATCATCTTCGCGAAGTGGAACGGAACAGTTCGACTATGTTCGAGTATTTATGGAGATTGTCCAATTCAGTTTAAATTGAGTAATTGGCCATTGTGAAACAAATCATCATGCCTGATTTTACCATTATGGTTTCGCATTTTACAATTTTTTTGTATTGTACAATTTCATATTCCATAATATATTTTACATTCAAAAAACATAAATGGTAAACAAAGAAGTCACGAGTGGATTTGTCTAATCCTTAGCTCCATAACACCGCATTTCCCAGAACCCAATAAAGCAGGCATTTGAAAACAGTCGAGGAAGAGTTCAAATTGCTCGTAACGAGCAGTCTGAACTTTTCCTGTAATGTTAAAACTATGTCAGTAAATGGAACTACAATTCACTTATTACTTATAAGTGATGAATTAATGCTTTCAATTTGGATGAGTCAAAGAATATGTTTATGGAGTAAAGGGTTAAATGTTTGTCATATGTTTCAGAACAAGATCACTAGCACAAAGCATAGAAAGGGTACATCTAGTGTTCGGTCAGCAATATAGTGAATTTTTCGCATGTCTAATATTGAACACTTTGTTCCAGAAATACACATTTCATGCACCCAAAACAGAAAGTCATTACAAAGTGGTAAAGACAGAGTTCAGAATGCTCATAATGAGCGATATGATCTCTCCATGCACTGTTTTCCAGACTGTAAATAATGGCCTAATTCGCCCATAACTGACAAGTGATGAATTCATTTTACTTAATTCTTTTAATGTGTGGGTGTAGGAAAATGTGTGTGTAGCAAAGTGTTTAACTCTTTGCTCCATAAGCATTTTCTTGGACCCTCCAAATTGAAAGTATTCATTCCCCACTTATAAGAAAAGTGTTAATTACGCTCATTTACGGAAGATTTCAGGTTGCTCTTTACGAGCAATCTAAACTCTTCCTACACTGTTTTCAAATGCCTACTTTCATTGGCTGCAGGGAAATGTAGTATTATGGAGCAACGGGTTACTATCACTTTCTGGTAGTAATGCACCTTTTAATAATATTCATCCATTCACACTGTGCTGTAAATAGTTGTGAATGAAAGTGTCAGTTTTCTTACATTATACTCTTCCCTATGCATAAAGCCATTTTATAAATCTATGAATTGTTAACGTGTTTTGAACAAAAAACATATTTTGTTCGTCAATTGACGAGTTTACGAATTGACGAACTTGAAGAAGCTCTTAATTTTAAATAGGGAAAATATTTTTCAAAGATCGTTTCATAGGGGAAAACACAAGACTCGTATATGATATTATGAAATATTGTGAAGATAATCATATGCCTGGCCTGTTAATGCTTATAGATTTTGAAAAGGCTTTTGATTCATTGTCTTCTGAATTCTTTGAAAAACTTTGGCACTTTTTAAATTTGGTGAAATGTTCAAAAAATGGATTAAATTGTTTTGAGCTCACCTGAGCTTTTTTCAAGGTGAGTTATTGTGATCGCCTTTTGTCCGGCGTCCGTCGTGCATCGTCAGCCGTGCGTCAACATCTTCTCCTCAGTATCCAGTGGGTCAATTGAGATAAATTTCACAGAAAGCATCCTCTCAATGACCTTACCAGAATTCCTTATAATGTTTGGGATCCATGCAGAATTCTGGTTTCCATGGCAACGAAATGAAAAAAGACTTCAAATTCTTCTTCTCTCAAACTGGTTGGCAGATTTTCGAAAATAATTGTAGAAATGTTCCTTGGATGACCCTCTATCAGATTCCTTCAAGATAAGTTGATTGGTCGAAAAAACATGGCCGCCAGGGAGGGGAGGGGAGGTGGGGGGGGGGGGGGGGGGGGGGCTATTTTGCTTTATATGGGTATAGAGAAAACTTAAAAAATCTTCTCCTCCAAAAGTGTCAGGCCGATTTTCAAATTATTTTGTTGAACTTTTCCTTAAGTGACCCACTATCAGATTCCTTCAAGCCAAGTTGATTGGTCAAAAAACATGGCCGCCAGGGGGCGGGGCTGTTTTGCCTTATATGGCTAAAGTGATAACTTAAAAAATCTTCTCCTCCGAAAGTATGAAGCCTATTTTCAAAAATAATTGTAGAAATGTTCCTTGGGTGACCCTCACCAGAATTCCTTATTTTTGGGGGATTCATGCAGAATTCTGGTTTCCATGGCAACGAAAAGAAAAAACCTTCAAAAATCTTCTTCTCCCAAACTGGTTGGCAGATTTTCGAATAATTTTGTAGAAATGTTCCTTGGATGACCCTCTATAAAATTCCCTCAAGCCATGTTGAAAGTGTCATGCTGGTTTTCAAATAATGTTGTAGAAATGTTTCTATCAGATTCCTTCGAGCCATGTTGATTGGTCGAACACTATGGTCGCCAGGGAGCGCTTATATGACTAAAGTGAGAAAAAAAATCAGGTGAGCGATCCATGGCCATCATGGCCCTCTTGTTATGTAATACTGAAGACTGCGAAAAGTTAAATATTTTTTTATCAAAATTATTCACGGTTAAAAAGAAAATTTAAATATCAAAATAAGAAACAGTAAAGTATTTCGGGAATAAAAATAAAAGACGAAAAATACATTATCTCACAATTCGCAGATGACACAAGTCTACTGTTAGATAGATCGGAACACTCGTTAAACAATGTTTTAGAATTAATTAATAATTTTACGAATATATCTGATTTAAAAGTAAACTTTGATAAAACAAAGTTTTTTTTGGATTCGGTCGCTCAAATATAGATCCCGTTCAATAAAAACAAAATGGAAATGATCCTGGGGCTTTAAATTACTTGGTTTTGTTTTTTATGTTGACCTAAAGAAGATGTGCGACTTAAATTTTGAACCAAAGTTAATAAGTATCAAAAATGGTATTTCTTATTGGAAAAGAAGAAAATTAACTCCCATAGGAAAAATAACTGTCGTAAAATCTCTTTTGGTACCGCTAATTTCTCACTTATTTATAAGTTTACCATCACCGACAAACTGTTTCATAAAAACAATAAAGCGATATTTTGTTAACTTTTGTATGGGATAGAAAAGCGTGCGTTCGTGCGTGCGTGCGGCGTGCGTGCGTGCGTGCGTGCGTGCGTGCGTGCGTGCGTGCGTGTGTGTGTGTGTGTGTGTGTGTGTTAAGGGCCAAGCACATGATACTGGCAGGTTATACCTTTTATCAACGATGTGTTATGCTACTTTCCAAACGACTACGGGTTAGCAAGTTTCTTCTCAATCAGAACAGAAAAGAATATAAGCTTGAAAAGATTACATTATACATGTGCATACGAAAGATATCA
>JASEVX010000162.1:0-107500 GCA_031761405.1 Serripes groenlandicus
ATTGAGTAGCTGGATTGAATCACCCAGGACGCATGGGTATGTGAACAGTGCGGGTGATTTGACATATATGATGTTGAAACCGGCGTAAAACACCCAACAATACAAACAGAACGACCTTTGAAATCATGATTAGCAATGGCTCATCTTTCCACACTGTTTTCAGTCCTAACGCATAGCTGGGTTGATTATCCCAGGTCCCATGAGTTTGTGAACTGTGAGAGTGATTGGACATAAATGCTGTTGGAAACGGCCTAAAACTCCGTACAGTGCACTCGAAACGACCTTTGAAAACATGATGAGCAATGGCTCCTTATGCCACACTGTTTTCAGTCTTATCGCGTAGATTGGTTGATTCACCCAGGAAGCAGTGTGTGTGTGTGTGTGTGTGTGTGTGTGTGAGCAGTGAGGGGTATTGGGCATACATGCTGTTGAAAACGGCCTAAAACCCCAACAATGCAAGCAAAACGACCTTTGAAAACATGATGAGCAATGGCTGTTTTTATCACAATGTTTTCGACAGTTCACTTATCGGGAGTGTATGCATGTGGGAACGGGGTTATGGGAAAATCGTTCACCGTAACGCCGAAAGGGATTTGGCCTGCAGAGGTGCGAAGACCCGTGAACAGATCTTAACCCTTTCCCACATGCTGATATTTGATGCCACTTTCCACACTTATTTAGTCATGCAACAACTCGCTTCCAAGATCAAAACCCATACAATGCAAACAAAACGACATTTTAAAGCATGGCGGGCAATTGCTTCTCTTGCCACAATGTGTTCAGGTCTATTGCATAGCTGGGTTGATTCACCCAGGGATCACGAGTGTGTGAACTGACGGGGTGGTATGACTTGAGTGATGTGGAAATCGGCCTACAACACCCAACATTACAAACAAAACGACCTCTGAAAGCAGGGCGGGCAATTGCTCCCTTTGTCACAGTGTGTTCAGTACTATTGAGTAGCTGGGTTGAATCACCCAGGACGCATGGGTATGTGAAGAGTGCGTGTGATTTGACATATATGATGTTGAAAACGACGTTAAACACCTAACAATACAAACAAAACGACCTTTGAAATCATGATTAGCAATGGCTCCTCTTTCCACACTGTTTTCAGTCCTAACGCATAGCTGGGTTGAATCACCCAGGACGCATGAGCATGTGAACAGTGGGTGCAATTTGACATGTATGATGTTGAAAACGGCGTAAAACACCCAACAACGCGATCAAAAGGACCTCTTACCACACTGTTTTCAGTCCTATTGCCTAGCTGGGTAGAATCACTCAGAAAACATGAGTGTGTGCAAACAAAACGACATTTTAAAGCATGGCGGGCAATTGCTTCTCTTGCCACACTGTGTTCAGGTCTATTGCATAGCTGGGTTGATTCACCCAGGGATCACGAGTGTGTGAACTGACGGGGTGGTATGACTGGAATGATGTGGAAAACGGCCTAAAACACCCAACAATACAAACAATGTGTTCAGTACTATTGAGTAGCTGGATTGAATCACCCAGGACGCATGGGTATGTGAACAGTGCGGGTGATTTGACATATATGATGTTGAAACCGGCGTAAAACACCCAACAATACAAACAGAACGACCTTTGAAATCATGATTAGCAATGGCTCATCTTTCCACACTGTTTTCAGTCCTAACGCATAGCTGGGTTGATTATCCCAGGTCCCATGAGTTTGTGAACTGTGAGAGTGATTGGACATAAATGCTGTTGAAAACGGCCTAAAACTCCGTACAGTGCACTCGAAACGACCTTTGAAAACATGATGAGCAATGGCTCCTTATGCCACACTGTTTTCAGTCTTATCGCGTAGATTGGTTGATTCACCCAGGAAGCAGTGTGTGTGTGTGTG
The DNA here is from genome assembly GCA_031761405.1 of Serripes groenlandicus. Classification (NCBI taxonomy): domain Eukaryota; kingdom Metazoa; phylum Mollusca; class Bivalvia; order Cardiida; family Cardiidae; genus Serripes; species Serripes groenlandicus. Next base: position 1,874 of record JASEVX010000162.1, read on the forward strand.
TGTGTGTGTGTGTGAGCAGTGAGGGGTATTGGGCATACATGCTGTTGAAAACGGCCTAAAACCCCAACAATGCAAGCAAAACGACCTTTGAAAACATGATGAGCAATGGCTGTTTTTATCACAATGTTTTCGACAGTTCACTTATCGGGAGTGTATGCATGTGGGAACGGGGTTATGGAAAAATCGTTCACCGTACCGCCGAAAGGGATTTGGCCTGCAGAGGTGCGAAGACCCGTGAACAGATCTTAACCCTTTCCCACATGCTGATATTTGATGCCACTTTCCACACTTATTTAGTCATGCAACAACTCGCTTCCAAGATCAAAACCCATACAATGCAAACAAAACGACATTTTAAAGCATGGCGGGCAATTGCTTCTCTTGCCACAATGTGTTCAGGTCTATTGCATAGCTGGGTTGATTCACCCAGGGATCACGAGTGTGTGAACTGACGGGGTGGTATGACTTGAGTGATGTGGAAATCGGCCTACAACACCCAACATTACAAACAAAACGACCTCTGAAAGCAGGGCGGGCAATTGCTCCCTTTGTCACAGTGTGTTCAGTACTATTGAGTAGCTGGGTTGAATCACCCAGGACGCATGGGTATGTGAAGAGTGCGTGTGATTTGACATATATGATGTTGAAAACGACGTTAAACACCTAACAATACAAACAAAACGACCTTTGAAATCATGATTAGCAATGGCTCCTCTTTCCACACTGTTTTCAGTCCTAACGCATAGCTGGGTTGAATCACCCAGGACGCATGAGCATGTGAACAGTGGGTGCAATTTGACATGTATGATGTTGAAAACGGCGTAAAACACCCAACAACGCGATCAAAAGGACCTCTTACCACACTGTTTTCAGTCCTATTGCCTAGCTGGGTAGAATCACTCAGAAAACATGAGTGTGTGCAAACAAAACGACATTTTAAAGCATGGCGGGCAATTGCTTCTCTTGCCACACTGTGTTCAGGTCTATTGCATAGCTGGGTTGATTCACCCAGGGATCACGAGTGTGTGAACTGACGGGGTGGTATGACTGGAATGATGTGGAAAACGGCCTAAAACACCCAACAATACAAACAATGTGTTCAGTACTATTGAGTAGCTGGATTGAATCACCCAGGACGCATGGGTATGTGAACAGTGCGGGTGATTTGACATATATGATGTTGAAACCGGCGTAAAACACCCAACAATACAAACAGAACGACCTTTGAAATCATGATTAGCAATGGCTCATCTTTCCACACTGTTTTCAGTCCTAACGCATAGCTGGGTTGATTATCCCAGGTCCCATGAGTTTGTGAACTGTGAGAGTGATTGGACATAAATGCTGTTGGAAACGGCCTAAAACTCCGTACAGTGCACTCGAAACGACCTTTGAAAACATGATGAGCAATGGCTCCTTATGCCACACTGTTTTCAGTCTTATCGCGTAGATTGGTTGATTCACCCAGGAAGCAGTGTGTGTGTGTGTGTGTGTGTGTGTGTGTGTGTGAGCAGTGAGGGGTATTGGGCATACATGCTGTTGAAAACGGCCTAAAACCCCAACAATGCAAGCAAAACGACCTTTGAAAACATGATGAGCAATGGCTGTTTTTATCACAATGTTTTCGACAGTTCACTTATCGGGAGTGTATGCATGTGGGAACGGGGTTATGGGAAAATCGTTCACCGTAACGCCGAAAGGGATTTGGCCTGCAGAGGTGCGAAGACCCGTGAACAGATCTTAACCCTTTCCCACATGCTGATATTTGATGCCACTTTCCACACTTATTTAGTCATGCAACAACTCGCTTCCAAGATCAAAACCCATACAATGCAAACAAAACGACATTTTAAAGCATGGCGGGCAATTGCTTCTCTTGCCACAATGTGTTCAGGTCTATTGCATAGCTGGGTTGATTCACCCAGGGATCACGAGTGTGTGAACTGACGGGGTGGTATGACTTGAGTGATGTGGAAATCGGCCTACAACACCCAACATTACAAACAAAACGACCTCTGAAAGCAGGGCGGGCAATTGCTCCCTTTGTCACAGTGTGTTCAGTACTATTGAGTAGCTGGGTTGAATCACCCAGGACGCATGGGTATGTGAAGAGTGCGTGTGATTTGACATATATGATGTTGAAAACGACGTTAAACACCTAACAATACAAACAAAACGACCTTTGAAATCATGATTAGCAATGGCTCCTCTTTCCACACTGTTTTCAGTCCTAACGCATAGCTGGGTTGAATCACCCAGGACGCATGAGCATGTGAACAGTGGGTGCAATTTGACATGTATGATGTTGAAAACGGCGTAAAACACCCAACAACGCGATCAAAAGGACCTCTTACCACACTGTTTTCAGTCCTATTGCCTAGCTGGGTAGAATCACTCAGAAAACATGAGTGTGTGCAAACAAAACGACATTTTAAAGCATGGCGGGCAATTGCTTCTCTTGCCACACTGTGTTCAGGTCTATTGCATAGCTGGGTTGATTCACCCAGGGATCACGAGTGTGTGAACTGACGGGGTGGTATGACTGGAATGATGTGGAAAACGGCCTAAAACACCCAACAATACAAACAATGTGTTCAGTACTATTGAGTAGCTGGATTGAATCACCCAGGACGCATGGGTATGTGAACAGTGCGGGTGATTTGACATATATGATGTTGAAACCGGCGTAAAACACCCAACAATACAAACAGAACGACCTTTGAAATCATGATTAGCAATGGCTCATCTTTCCACACTGTTTTCAGTCCTAACGCATAGCTGGGTTGATTATCCCAGGTCCCATGAGTTTGTGAACTGTGAGAGTGATTGGACATAAATGCTGTTGGAAACGGCCTAAAACTCCGTACAGTGCACTCGAAACGACCTTTGAAAACATGATGAGCAATGGCTCCTTATGCCACACTGTTTTCAGTCTTATCGCGTAGATTGGTTGATTCACCCAGGAAGCAGTGTGTGTGTGTGTGTGTGTGTGTGTGTGTGAGCAGTGAGGGGTATTGGGCATACATGCTGTTGAAAACGGCCTAAAACCCCAACAATGCAAGCAAAACGACCTTTGAAAACATGATGAGCAATGGCTGTTTTTATCACAATGTTTTCGACAGTTCACTTATCGGGAGTGTATGCATGTGGGAACGGGGTTATGGGAAAATCGTTCACCGTAACGCCGAAAGGGATTTGGCCTGCAGAGGTGCGAAGACCCGTGAACAGATCTTAACCCTTTCCCACATGCTGATATTTGATGCCACTTTCCACACTTATTTAGTCATGCAACAACTCGCTTCCAAGATCAAAACCCATACAATGCAAACAAAACGACATTTTAAAGCATGGCGGGCAATTGCTTCTCTTGCCACAATGTGTTCAGGTCTATTGCATAGCTGGGTTGATTCACCCAGGGATCACGAGTGTGTGAACTGACGGGGTGGTATGACTTGAGTGATGTGGAAATCGGCCTACAACACCCAACATTACAAACAAAACGACCTCTGAAAGCAGGGCGGGCAATTGCTCCCTTTGTCACAGTGTGTTCAGTACTATTGAGTAGCTGGGTTGAATCACCCAGGACGCATGGGTATGTGAAGAGTGCGTGTGATTTGACATATATGATGTTGAAAACGACGTTAAACACCTAACAATACAAACAAAACGACCTTTGAAATCATGATTAGCAATGGCTCCTCTTTCCACACTGTTTTCAGTCCTAACGCATAGCTGGGTTGAATCACCCAGGACGCATGAGCATGTGAACAGTGGGTGCAATTTGACATGTATGATGTTGAAAACGGCGTAAAACACCCAACAACGCGATCAAAAGGACCTCTTACCACACTGTTTTCAGTCCTATTGCCTAGCTGGGTAGAATCACTCAGAAAACATGAGTGTGTGCAAACAAAACGACATTTTAAAGCATGGCGGGCAATTGCTTCTCTTGCCACACTGTGTTCAGGTCTATTGCATAGCTGGGTTGATTCACCCAGGGATCACGAGTGTGTGAACTGACGGGGTGGTATGACTGGAATGATGTGGAAAACGGCCTAAAACACCCAACAATACAAACAATGTGTTCAGTACTATTGAGTAGCTGGATTGAATCACCCAGGACGCATGGGTATGTGAACAGTGCGGGTGATTTGACATATATGATGTTGAAACCGGCGTAAAACACCCAACAATACAAACAGAACGACCTTTGAAATCATGATTAGCAATGGCTCATCTTTCCACACTGTTTTCAGTCCTAACGCATAGCTGGGTTGATTATCCCAGGTCCCATGAGTTTGTGAACTGTGAGAGTGATTGGACATAAATGCTGTTGGAAACGGCCTAAAACTCCGTACAGTGCACTCGAAACGACCTTTGAAAACATGATGAGCAATGGCTCCTTATGCCACACTGTTTTCAGTCTTATCGCGTAGATTGGTTGATTCACCCAGGAAGCAGTGTGTGTGTGTGTGTGTGTGTGTGTGTGTGTGTGAGCAGTGAGGGGTATTGGGCATACATGCTGTTGAAAACGGCCTAAAACCCCAACAATGCAAGCAAAACGACCTTTGAAAACATGATGAGCAATGGCTGTTTTTATCACAATGTTTTCGACAGTTCACTTATCGGGAGTGTATGCATGTGGGAACGGGGTTATGGGAAAATCGTTCACCGTAACGCCGAAAGGGATTTGGCCTGCAGAGGTGCGAAGACCCGTGAACAGATCTTAACCCTTTCCCACATGCTGATATTTGATGCCACTTTCCACACTTATTTAGTCATGCAACAACTCGCTTCCAAGATCAAAACCCATACAATGCAAACAAAACGACATTTTAAAGCATGGCGGGCAATTGCTTCTCTTGCCACAATGTGTTCAGGTCTATTGCATAGCTGGGTTGATTCACCCAGGGATCACGAGTGTGTGAACTGACGGGGTGGTATGACTTGAGTGATGTGGAAATCGGCCTACAACACCCAACATTACAAACAAAACGACCTCTGAAAGCAGGGCGGGCAATTGCTCCCTTTGTCACAGTGTGTTCAGTACTATTGAGTAGCTGGGTTGAATCACCCAGGACGCATGGGTATGTGAAGAGTGCGTGTGATTTGACATATATGATGTTGAAAACGACGTTAAACACCTAACAATACAAACAAAACGACCTTTGAAATCATGATTAGCAATGGCTCCTCTTTCCACACTGTTTTCAGTCCTAACGCATAGCTGGGTTGAATCACCCAGGACGCATGAGCATGTGAACAGTGGGTGCAATTTGACATGTATGATGTTGAAAACGGCGTAAAACACCCAACAACGCGATCAAAAGGACCTCTTACCACACTGTTTTCAGTCCTATTGCCTAGCTGGGTAGAATCACTCAGAAAACATGAGTGTGTGCAAACAAAACGACATTTTAAAGCATGGCGGGCAATTGCTTCTCTTGCCACACTGTGTTCAGGTCTATTGCATAGCTGGGTTGATTCACCCAGGGATCACGAGTGTGTGAACTGACGGGGTGGTATGACTGGAATGATGTGGAAAACGGCCTAAAACACCCAACAATACAAACAATGTGTTCAGTACTATTGAGTAGCTGGATTGAATCACCCAGGACGCATGGGTATGTGAACAGTGCGGGTGATTTGACATATATGATGTTGAAACCGGCGTAAAACACCCAACAATACAAACAGAACGACCTTTGAAATCATGATTAGCAATGGCTCATCTTTCCACACTGTTTTCAGTCCTAACGCATAGCTGGGTTGATTATCCCAGGTCCCATGAGTTTGTGAACTGTGAGAGTGATTGGACATAAATGCTGTTGGAAACGGCCTAAAACTCCGTACAGTGCACTCGAAACGACCTTTGAAAACATGATGAGCAATGGCTCCTTATGCCACACTGTTTTCAGTCTTATCGCGTAGATTGGTTGATTCACCCAGGAAGCAGTGTGTGTGTGTGTGTGTGTGTGTGTGTGTGTGTGAGCAGTGAGGGGTATTGGGCATACATGCTGTTGAAAACGGCCTAAAACCCCAACAATGCAAGCAAAACGACCTTTGAAAACATGATGAGCAATGGCTGTTTTTATCACAATGTTTTCGACAGTTCACTTATCGGGAGTGTATGCATGTGGGAACGGGGTTATGGGAAAATCGTTCACCGTAACGCCGAAAGGGATTTGGCCTGCAGAGGTGCGAAGACCCGTGAACAGATCTTAACCCTTTCCCACATGCTGATATTTGATGCCACTTTCCACACTTATTTAGTCATGCAACAACTCGCTTCCAAGATCAAAACCCATACAATGCAAACAAAACGACATTTTAAAGCATGGCGGGCAATTGCTTCTCTTGCCACAATGTGTTCAGGTCTATTGCATAGCTGGGTTGATTCACCCAGGGATCACGAGTGTGTGAACTGACGGGGTGGTATGACTTGAGTGATGTGGAAATCGGCCTACAACACCCAACATTACAAACAAAACGACCTCTGAAAGCAGGGCGGGCAATTGCTCCCTTTGTCACAGTGTGTTCAGTACTATTGAGTAGCTGGGTTGAATCACCCAGGACGCATGGGTATGTGAAGAGTGCGTGTGATTTGACATATATGATGTTGAAAACGACGTTAAACACCTAACAATACAAACAAAACGACCTTTGAAATCATGATTAGCAATGGCTCCTCTTTCCACACTGTTTTCAGTCCTAACGCATAGCTGGGTTGAATCACCCAGGACGCATGAGCATGTGAACAGTGGGTGCAATTTGACATGTATGATGTTGAAAACGGCGTAAAACACCCAACAACGCGATCAAAAGGACCTCTTACCACACTGTTTTCAGTCCTATTGCCTAGCTGGGTAGAATCACTCAGAAAACATGAGTGTGTGCAAACAAAACGACATTTTAAAGCATGGCGGGCAATTGCTTCTCTTGCCACACTGTGTTCAGGTCTATTGCATAGCTGGGTTGATTCACCCAGGGATCACGAGTGTGTGAACTGACGGGGTGGTATGACTGGAATGATGTGGAAAACGGCCTAAAACACCCAACAATACAAACAATGTGTTCAGTACTATTGAGTAGCTGGATTGAATCACCCAGGACGCATGGGTATGTGAACAGTGCGGGTGATTTGACATATATGATGTTGAAACCGGCGTAAAACACCCAACAATACAAACAGAACGACCTTTGAAATCATGATTAGCAATGGCTCATCTTTCCACACTGTTTTCAGTCCTAACGCATAGCTGGGTTGATTATCCCAGGTCCCATGAGTTTGTGAACTGTGAGAGTGATTGGACATAAATGCTGTTGGAAACGGCCTAAAACTCCGTACAGTGCACTCGAAACGACCTTTGAAAACATGATGAGCAATGGCTCCTTATGCCACACTGTTTTCAGTCTTATCGCGTAGATTGGTTGATTCACCCAGGAAGCAGTGTGTGTGTGTGTGTGTGTGTGTGTGTGTGTGTGAGCAGTGAGGGGTATTGGGCATACATGCTGTTGAAAACGGCCTAAAACCCCAACAATGCAAGCAAAACGACCTTTGAAAACATGATGAGCAATGGCTGTTTTTATCACAATGTTTTCGACAGTTCACTTATCGGGAGTGTATGCATGTGGGAACGGGGTTATGGGAAAATCGTTCACCGTAACGCCGAAAGGGATTTGGCCTGCAGAGGTGCGAAGACCCGTGAACAGATCTTAACCCTTTCCCACATGCTGATATTTGATGCCACTTTCCACACTTATTTAGTCATGCAACAACTCGCTTCCAAGATCAAAACCCATACAATGCAAACAAAACGACATTTTAAAGCATGGCGGGCAATTGCTTCTCTTGCCACAATGTGTTCAGGTCTATTGCATAGCTGGGTTGATTCACCCAGGGATCACGAGTGTGTGAACTGACGGGGTGGTATGACTTGAGTGATGTGGAAATCGGCCTACAACACCCAACATTACAAACAAAACGACCTCTGAAAGCAGGGCGGGCAATTGCTCCCTTTGTCACAGTGTGTTCAGTACTATTGAGTAGCTGGGTTGAATCACCCAGGACGCATGGGTATGTGAAGAGTGCGTGTGATTTGACATATATGATGTTGAAAACGACGTTAAACACCTAACAATACAAACAAAACGACCTTTGAAATCATGATTAGCAATGGCTCCTCTTTCCACACTGTTTTCAGTCCTAACGCATAGCTGGGTTGAATCACCCAGGACGCATGAGCATGTGAACAGTGGGTGCAATTTGACATGTATGATGTTGAAAACGGCGTAAAACACCCAACAACGCGATCAAAAGGACCTCTTACCACACTGTTTTCAGTCCTATTGCCTAGCTGGGTAGAATCACTCAGAAAACATGAGTGTGTGCAAACAAAACGACATTTTAAAGCATGGCGGGCAATTGCTTCTCTTGCCACACTGTGTTCAGGTCTATTGCATAGCTGGGTTGATTCACCCAGGGATCACGAGTGTGTGAACTGACGGGGTGGTATGACTGGAATGATGTGGAAAACGGCCTAAAACACCCAACAATACAAACAATGTGTTCAGTACTATTGAGTAGCTGGATTGAATCACCCAGGACGCATGGGTATGTGAACAGTGCGGGTGATTTGACATATATGATGTTGAAACCGGCGTAAAACACCCAACAATACAAACAGAACGACCTTTGAAATCATGATTAGCAATGGCTCATCTTTCCACACTGTTTTCAGTCCTAACGCATAGCTGGGTTGATTATCCCAGGTCCCATGAGTTTGTGAACTGTGAGAGTGATTGGACATAAATGCTGTTGAAAACGGCCTAAAACTCCGTACAGTGCACTCGAAACGACCTTTGAAAACATGATGAGCAATGGCTCCTTATGCCACACTGTTTTCAGTCTTATCGCGTAGATTGGTTGATTCACCCAGGAAGCAGTGTGTGTGTGTGTGTGTGTGTGTGAGCAGTGAGGGGTATTGGGCATACATGCTGTTGAAAACGGCCTAAAACCCCAACAATGCAAGCAAAACGACCTTTGAAAACATGATGAGCAATGGCTGTTTTTATCACAATGTTTTCGACAGTTCACTTATCGGGAGTGTATGCATGTGGGAACGGGGTTATGGAAAAATCGTTCACCGTACCGCCGAAAGGGATTTGGCCTGCAGAGGTGCGAAGACCCGTGAACAGATCTTAACCCTTTCCCACATGCTGATATTTGATGCCACTTTCCACACTTTTTTAGTCATGCAACAACTCGCTTCCAAGATCAAAACCCATACAATGCAAACAAAACGACATTTTAAAGCATGGCGGGCAATTGCTTCTCTTGCCACAATGTGTTCAGGTCTATTGCATAGCTGGGTTGATTCACCCAGGGATCACGAGTGTGTGAACTGACGGGGTGGTATGACTTGAGTGATGTGGAAATCGGCCTACAACACCCAACATTACAAACAAAACGACCTCTGAAAGCAGGGCGGGCAATTGCTCCCTTTGTCACAGTGTGTTCAGTACTATTGAGTAGCTGGGTTGAATCACCCAGGACGCATGGGTATGTGAAGAGTGCGTGTGATTTGACATATATGATGTTGAAAACGACGTTAAACACCTAACAATACAAACAAAACGACCTTTGAAATCATGATTAGCAATGGCTCCTCTTTCCACACTGTTTTCAGTCCTAACGCATAGCTGGGTTGAATCACCCAGGACGCATGAGCATGTGAACAGTGGGTGCAATTTGACATGTATGATGTTGAAAACGGCGTAAAACACCCAACAACGCGATCAAAAGGACCTCTTACCACACTGTTTTCAGTCCTATTGCCTAGCTGGGTAGAATCACTCAGAAAACATGAGTGTGTGCAAACAAAACGACATTTTAAAGCATGGGCGGGCAATTGCTTCTCTTGCCACACTGTGTTCAGGTCTATTGCATAGCTGGGTTGATTCACCCAGGGATCACGAGTGTGTGAACTGACGGGGTGGTATGACTGGAATGATGTGGAAAACGGCCTAAAACACCCAACAATACAAACAATGTGTTCAGTACTATTGAGTAGCTGGATTGAATCACCCAGACGCATGGGTATGTGAACAGTGCGGGTGATTTGACATATATGATGTTGAAACCGGCGTAAAACACCCAACAATACAAACAGAACGACCTTGAAATCATGATTAGCAATGGCTCATCTTTCCACACTGTTTCAGTCCTAACGCATAGCTGGGTTGATTATCCCAGGTCCCATGAGTTTGTGAACTGTGAGAGTGATTGGACATAGATGCTGTTGGAAACGGCCTAAAACTCCGTAACAGTGCACTCGAAACGACCTTTGAAAACATGATGAGCAATGGCTCCTTATGCCACACTGTTTCAGTCTTATCGCGTAGATTGGTTGATTCACCCAGGAAGCAGTGTGTGTGTGTGTGTGTGTGTGTGTGTGTGAGCAGTGAGGGGTATTGGGCATACATGCTGTTGAAAACGGCCTAAAACCCCAACAATGCAAGCAAAACGACCTTTGAAAACATGATGAGCAATGGCTGTTTTTATCACAATGTTTTCGACAGTTCACTTATCGGGAGTGTATGCATGTGGGAACGGGGTTATGGGAAAATCGTTCACCGTAACGCCGAAAGGGATTTGGCCTGCAGAGGTGCGAAGACCCGTGAACAGATCTTAACCCTTTCCCACATGCTGATATTTGATGCCACTTTCCACACTTATTTAGTCATGCAACAACTCGCTTCCAAGATCAAAACCCATACAATGCAAACAAAACGACATTTTAAAGCATGGCGGGCAATTGCTTCTCTTGCCACAATGTGTTCAGGTCTATTGCATAGCTGGGTTGATTCACCCAGGGATCACGAGTGTGTGAACTGACGGGGTGGTATGACTTGAGTGATGTGGAAATCGGCCTACAACACCCAACATTACAAACAAAACGACCTCTGAAAGCAGGGCGGGCAATTGCTCCTTTGTCACAGTGTGTTCAGTACTATTGAGTAGCTGGGTTGAATCACCCAGGACGCATGGGTATGTGAAGAGTGCGTGTGATTTGACATATATGATGTTGAAAACGACGTTAACACCTAACAATACAAACAAAACGACCTTTGAAATCATGATTAGCAATGGCTCCTCTTTCCACACTGTTTTCAGTCCTAACGCATAGCTGGGTTGAATCACCCAGGACGCATGAGCATGTGAACAGTGGGTGCAATTTGACATGTATGATGTTGAAAACGGCGTAAAAACACCCAACAACGCGATCAAAGGACCTCTTACCACACTGTTTTCAGTCCTATTGCCTAGCTGGGTAGAATCACTCAGAAAACATGAGTGTGTGCAAACAAAACGACATTTTAAAGCATGGCGGGCAATTGCTTCTCTTGCCACACTGTGTTCAGGTCTATTGCATAGCTGGGTTGATTCACCCAGGGATCACGAGTGTGTGAACTGACGGGGTGGTATGACTGGAATGATGTGGAAAACGGCCTAAAACACCCAACAATACAAACAATGTGTTCAGTACTATTGAGTAGCTGGATTGAATCACCCAGGACGCATGGGTATGTGAACAGTGCGGGTGATTTGACATATATGATGTTGAAACCGGCGTAAAACACCCAACAATACAAACAGAACGACCTTTGAAATCATGATTAGCAATGGCTCATCTTTCCACACTGTTTTCAGTCCTAACGCATAGCTGGGTTGATTATCCCAGGTCCCATGAGTTTGTGAACTGTGAGAGTGATTGGACATAAATGCTGTTGGAAACGGCCTAAAACTCCGTACAGTGCACTCGAAACGACCTTTGAAAACATGATGAGCAATGGCTCCTTATGCCACACTGTTTTCAGTCTTATCGCGTAGATTGGTTGATTCACCCAGGAAGCAGTGTGTGTGTGTGTGTGTGTGTGTGTGTGTGAGCAGTGAGGGGTATTGGGCATACATGCTGTTGAAAACGGCCTAAAACCCCAACAATGCAAGCAAAACGACCTTTGAAAACATGATGAGCAATGGCTGTTTTTATCACAATGTTTTCGACAGTTCACTTATCGGGAGTGTATGCATGTGGGAACGGGGTTATGGGAAAATCGTTCACCGTAACGCCGAAAGGGATTTGGCCTGCAGAGGTGCGAAGACCCGTGAACAGATCTTAACCCTTTCCCACATGCTGATATTTGATGCCACTTTCCACACTTATTTAGTCATGCAACAACTCGCTTCCAAGATCAAAACCCATACAATGCAAACAAAACGACATTTTAAAGCATGGCGGGCAATTGCTTCTCTTGCCACAATGTGTTCAGGTCTATTGCATAGCTGGGTTGATTCACCCAGGGATCACGAGTGTGTGAACTGACGGGGTGGTATGACTTGAGTGATGTGGAAATCGGCCTACAACACCTAACATTACAAACAAAACGACCTCTGAAAGCAGGGCGGGCAATTGCTCCCTTTGTCACAGTGTGTTCAGTACTATTGAGTAGCTGGGTTGAATCACCCAGGACGCATGGGTATGTGAAGAGTGCGTGTGATTTGACATATATGATGTTGAAAACGACGTTAAACACCTAACAATACAAACAAAACGACCTTTGAAATCATGATTAGCAATGGCTCCTCTTTCCACACTGTTTTCAGTCCTAACGCATAGCTGGGTTGAATCACCCAGGACGCATGAGCATGTGAACAGTGGGTGCAATTTGACATGTATGATGTTGAAAACGGCGTAAAACACCCAACAACGCGATCAAAAGGACCTCTTACCACACTGTTTTCAGTCCTATTGCCTAGCTGGGTAGAATCACTCAGAAAACATGAGTGTGTGCAAACAAAACGACATTTTAAAGCATGGCGGGCAATTGCTTCTCTTGCCACACTGTGTTCAGGTCTATTGCATAGCTGGGTTGATTCACCCAGGGATCACGAGTGTGTGAACTGACGGGGTGGTATGACTGGAATGATGTGGAAAACGGCCTAAAACACCCAACAATACAAACAATGTGTTCAGTACTATTGAGTAGCTGGATTGAATCACCCAGGACGCATGGGTATGTGAACAGTGCGGGTGATTTGACATATATGATGTTGAAACCGGCGTAAAACACCCAACAATACAAACAGAACGACCTTTGAAATCATGATTAGCAATGGCTCATCTTTCCACACTGTTTTCAGTCCTAACGCATAGCTGGGTTGATTATCCCAGGTCCCATGAGTTTGTGAACTGTGAGAGTGATTGGACATAAATGCTGTTGAAAACGGCCTAAAACTCCGTACAGTGCACTCGAAACGACCTTTGAAAACATGATGAGCAATGGCTCCTTATGCCACACTGTTTTCAGTCTTATCGCGTAGATTGGTTGATTCACCCAGGAAGCAGTGTGTGTGTGTGTGTGTGTGTGTGTGAGCAGTGAGGGGTATTGGGCATACATGCTGTTGAAAACGGCCTAAAACCCCAACAATGCAAGCAAAACGACCTTTGAAAACATGATGAGCAATGGCTGTTTTTATCACAATGTTTTCGACAGTTCACTTATCGGGAGTGTATGCATGTGGGAACGGGGTTATGGAAAAATCGTTCACCGTACCGCCGAAAGGGATTTGGCCTGCAGAGGTGCGAAGACCCGTGAACAGATCTTAACCCTTTCCCACATGCTGATATTTGATGCCACTTTCCACACTTATTTAGTCATGCAACAACTCGCTTCCAAGATCAAAACCCATACAATGCAAACAAAACGACATTTTAAAGCATGGCGGGCAATTGCTTCTCTTGCCACAATGTGTTCAGGTCTATTGCATAGCTGGGTTGATTCACCCAGGGATCACGAGTGTGTGAACTGACGGGGTGGTATGACTTGAGTGATGTGGAAATCGGCCTACAACACCCAACATTACAAACAAAACGACCTCTGAAAGCAGGGCGGGCAATTGCTCCCTTTGTCACAGTGTGTTCAGTACTATTGAGTAGCTGGGTTGAATCACCCAGGACGCATGGGTATGTGAAGAGTGCGTGTGATTTGACATATATGATGTTGAAAACGACGTTAAACACCTAACAATACAAACAAAACGACCTTTGAAATCATGATTAGCAATGGCTCCTCTTTCCACACTGTTTTCAGTCCTAACGCATAGCTGGGTTGAATCACCCAGGACGCATGAGCATGTGAACAGTGGGTGCAATTTGACATGTATGATGTTGAAAACGGCGTAAAACACCCAACAACGCGATCAAAAGGACCTCTTACCACACTGTTTTCAGTCCTATTGCCTAGCTGGGTAGAATCACTCAGAAAACATGAGTGTGTGCAAACAAAACGACATTTTAAAGCATGGCGGGCAATTGCTTCTCTTGCCACACTGTGTTCAGGTCTATTGCATAGCTGGGTTGATTCACCCAGGGATCACGAGTGTGTGAACTGACGGGGTGGTATGACTGGAATGATGTGGAAAACGGCCTAAAACACCCAACAATACAAACAATGTGTTCAGTACTATTGAGTAGCTGGATTGAATCACCCAGGACGCATGGGTATGTGAACAGTGCGGGTGATTTGACATATATGATGTTGAAACCGGCGTAAAACACCCAACAATACAAACAGAACGACCTTTGAAATCATGATTAGCAATGGCTCATCTTTCCACACTGTTTTCAGTCCTAACGCATAGCTGGGTTGATTATCCCAGGTCCCATGAGTTTGTGAACTGTGAGAGTGATTGGACATAAATGCTGTTGGAAACGGCCTAAAACTCCGTACAGTGCACTCGAAACGACCTTTGAAAACATGATGAGCAATGGCTCCTTATGCCACACTGTTTTCAGTCTTATCGCGTAGATTGGTTGATTCACCCAGGAAGCAGTGTGTGTGTGTGTGTGTGTGTGTGTGTGTGAGCAGTGAGGGGTATTGGGCATACATGCTGTTGAAAACGGCCTAAAACCCCAACAATGCAAGCAAAACGACCTTTGAAAACATGATGAGCAATGGCTGTTTTTATCACAATGTTTTCGACAGTTCACTTATCGGGAGTGTATGCATGTGGGAACGGGGTTATGGGAAAATCGTTCACCGTAACGCCGAAAGGGATTTGGCCTGCAGAGGTGCGAAGACCCGTGAACAGATCTTAACCCTTTCCCACATGCTGATATTTGATGCCACTTTCCACACTTATTTAGTCATGCAACAACTCGCTTCCAAGATCAAAACCCATACAATGCAAACAAAACGACATTTTAAAGCATGGCGGGCAATTGCTTCTCTTGCCACAATGTGTTCAGGTCTATTGCATAGCTGGGTTGATTCACCCAGGGATCACGAGTGTGTGAACTGACGGGGTGGTATGACTTGAGTGATGTGGAAATCGGCCTACAACACCCAACATTACAAACAAAACGACCTCTGAAAGCAGGGCGGGCAATTGCTCCCTTTGTCACAGTGTGTTCAGTACTATTGAGTAGCTGGGTTGAATCACCCAGGACGCATGGGTATGTGAAGAGTGCGTGTGATTTGACATATATGATGTTGAAAACGACGTTAAACACCTAACAATACAAACAAAACGACCTTTGAAATCATGATTAGCAATGGCTCCTCTTTCCACACTGTTTTCAGTCCTAACGCATAGCTGGGTTGAATCACCCAGGACGCATGAGCATGTGAACAGTGGGTGCAATTTGACATGTATGATGTTGAAAACGGCGTAAAACACCCAACAACGCGATCAAAAGGACCTCTTACCACACTGTTTTCAGTCCTATTGCCTAGCTGGGTAGAATCACTCAGAAAACATGAGTGTGTGCAAACAAAACGACATTTTAAAGCATGGCGGGCAATTGCTTCTCTTGCCACACTGTGTTCAGGTCTATTGCATAGCTGGGTTGATTCACCCAGGGATCACGAGTGTGTGAACTGACGGGGTGGTATGACTGGAATGATGTGGAAAACGGCCTAAAACACCCAACAATACAAACAATGTGTTCAGTACTATTGAGTAGCTGGATTGAATCACCCAGGACGCATGGGTATGTGAACAGTGCGGGTGATTTGACATATATGATGTTGAAACCGGCGTAAAACACCCAACAATACAAACAGAACGACCTTTGAAATCATGATTAGCAATGGCTCATCTTTCCACACTGTTTTCAGTCCTAACGCATAGCTGGGTTGATTATCCCAGGTCCCATGAGTTTGTGAACTGTGAGAGTGATTGGACATAAATGCTGTTGGAAACGGCCTAAAACTCCGTACAGTGCACTCGAAACGACCTTTGAAAACATGATGAGCAATGGCTCCTTATGCCACACTGTTTTCAGTCTTATCGCGTAGATTGGTTGATTCACCCAGGAAGCAGTGTGTGTGTGTGTGTGTGTGTGTGTGTGTGTGTGAGCAGTGAGGGGTATTGGGCATACATGCTGTTGAAAACGGCCTAAAACCCCAACAATGCAAGCAAAACGACCTTTGAAAACATGATGAGCAATGGCTGTTTTTATCACAATGTTTTCGACAGTTCACTTATCGGGAGTGTATGCATGTGGGAACGGGGTTATGGGAAAATCGTTCACCGTAACGCCGAAAGGGATTTGGCCTGCAGAGGTGCGAAGACCCGTGAACAGATCTTAACCCTTTCCCACATGCTGATATTTGATGCCACTTTCCACACTTATTTAGTCATGCAACAACTCGCTTCCAAGATCAAAACCCATACAATGCAAACAAAACGACATTTTAAAGCATGGCGGGCAATTGCTTCTCTTGCCACAATGTGTTCAGGTCTATTGCATAGCTGGGTTGATTCACCCAGGGATCACGAGTGTGTGAACTGACGGGGTGGTATGACTTGAGTGATGTGGAAATCGGCCTACAACACCCAACATTACAAACAAAACGACCTCTGAAAGCAGGGCGGGCAATTGCTCCCTTTGTCACAGTGTGTTCAGTACTATTGAGTAGCTGGGTTGAATCACCCAGGACGCATGGGTATGTGAAGAGTGCGTGTGATTTGACATATATGATGTTGAAAACGACGTTAAACACCTAACAATACAAACAAAACGACCTTTGAAATCATGATTAGCAATGGCTCCTCTTTCCACACTGTTTTCAGTCCTAACGCATAGCTGGGTTGAATCACCCAGGACGCATGAGCATGTGAACAGTGGGTGCAATTTGACATGTATGATGTTGAAAACGGCGTAAAACACCCAACAACGCGATCAAAAGGACCTCTTACCACACTGTTTTCAGTCCTATTGCCTAGCTGGGTAGAATCACTCAGAAAACATGAGTGTGTGCAAACAAAACGACATTTTAAAGCATGGCGGGCAATTGCTTCTCTTGCCACACTGTGTTCAGGTCTATTGCATAGCTGGGTTGATTCACCCAGGGATCACGAGTGTGTGAACTGACGGGGTGGTATGACTGGAATGATGTGGAAAACGGCCTAAAACACCCAACAATACAAACAATGTGTTCAGTACTATTGAGTAGCTGGATTGAATCACCCAGGACGCATGGGTATGTGAACAGTGCGGGTGATTTGACATATATGATGTTGAAACCGGCGTAAAACACCCAACAATACAAACAGAACGACCTTTGAAATCATGATTAGCAATGGCTCATCTTTCCACACTGTTTTCAGTCCTAACGCATAGCTGGGTTGATTATCCCAGGTCCCATGAGTTTGTGAACTGTGAGAGTGATTGGACATAAATGCTGTTGGAAACGGCCTAAAACTCCGTACAGTGCACTCGAAACGACCTTTGAAAACATGATGAGCAATGGCTCCTTATGCCACACTGTTTTCAGTCTTATCGCGTAGATTGGTTGATTCACCCAGGAAGCAGTGTGTGTGTGTGTGTGTGTGTGTGTGTGTGTGTGTGAGCAGTGAGGGGTATTGGGCATACATGCTGTTGAAAACGGCCTAAAACCCCAACAATGCAAGCAAAACGACCTTTGAAAACATGATGAGCAATGGCTGTTTTTATCACAATGTTTTCGACAGTTCACTTATCGGGAGTGTATGCATGTGGGAACGGGGTTATGGGAAAATCGTTCACCGTAACGCCGAAAGGGATTTGGCCTGCAGAGGTGCGAAGACCCGTGAACAGATCTTAACCCTTTCCCACATGCTGATATTTGATGCCACTTTCCACACTTATTTAGTCATGCAACAACTCGCTTCCAAGATCAAAACCCATACAATGCAAACAAAACGACATTTTAAAGCATGGCGGGCAATTGCTTCTCTTGCCACAATGTGTTCAGGTCTATTGCATAGCTGGGTTGATTCACCCAGGGATCACGAGTGTGTGAACTGACGGGGTGGTATGACTTGAGTGATGTGGAAATCGGCCTACAACACCCAACATTACAAACAAAACGACCTCTGAAAGCAGGGCGGGCAATTGCTCCCTTTGTCACAGTGTGTTCAGTACTATTGAGTAGCTGGGTTGAATCACCCAGGACGCATGGGTATGTGAAGAGTGCGTGTGATTTGACATATATGATGTTGAAAACGACGTTAAACACCTAACAATACAAACAAAACGACCTTTGAAATCATGATTAGCAATGGCTCCTCTTTCCACACTGTTTTCAGTCCTAACGCATAGCTGGGTTGAATCACCCAGGACGCATGAGCATGTGAACAGTGGGTGCAATTTGACATGTATGATGTTGAAAACGGCGTAAAACACCCAACAACGCGATCAAAAGGACCTCTTACCACACTGTTTTCAGTCCTATTGCCTAGCTGGGTAGAATCACTCAGAAAACATGAGTGTGTGCAAACAAAACGACATTTTAAAGCATGGCGGGCAATTGCTTCTCTTGCCACACTGTGTTCAGGTCTATTGCATAGCTGGGTTGATTCACCCAGGGATCACGAGTGTGTGAACTGACGGGGTGGTATGACTGGAATGATGTGGAAAACGGCCTAAAACACCCAACAATACAAACAATGTGTTCAGTACTATTGAGTAGCTGGATTGAATCACCCAGGACGCATGGGTATGTGAACAGTGCGGGTGATTTGACATATATGATGTTGAAACCGGCGTAAAACACCCAACAATACAAACAGAACGACCTTTGAAATCATGATTAGCAATGGCTCATCTTTCCACACTGTTTTCAGTCCTAACGCATAGCTGGGTTGATTATCCCAGGTCCCATGAGTTTGTGAACTGTGAGAGTGATTGGACATAAATGCTGTTGGAAACGGCCTAAAACTCCGTACAGTGCACTCGAAACGACCTTTGAAAACATGATGAGCAATGGCTCCTTATGCCACACTGTTTTCAGTCTTATCGCGTAGATTGGTTGATTCACCCAGGAAGCAGTGTGTGTGTGTGTGTGTGTGTGTGTGTGTGTGTGTGAGCAGTGAGGGGTATTGGGCATACATGCTGTTGAAAACGGCCTAAAACCCCAACAATGCAAGCAAAACGACCTTTGAAAACATGATGAGCAATGGCTGTTTTTATCACAATGTTTTCGACAGTTCACTTATCGGGAGTGTATGCATGTGGGAACGGGGTTATGGGAAAATCGTTCACCGTAACGCCGAAAGGGATTTGGCCTGCAGAGGTGCGAAGACCCGTGAACAGATCTTAACCCTTTCCCACATGCTGATATTTGATGCCACTTTCCACACTTATTTAGTCATGCAACAACTCGCTTCCAAGATCAAAACCCATACAATGCAAACAAAACGACATTTTAAAGCATGGCGGGCAATTGCTTCTCTTGCCACAATGTGTTCAGGTCTATTGCATAGCTGGGTTGATTCACCCAGGGATCACGAGTGTGTGAACTGACGGGGTGGTATGACTTGAGTGATGTGGAAATCGGCCTACAACACCCAACATTACAAACAAAACGACCTCTGAAAGCAGGGCGGGCAATTGCTCCCTTTGTCACAGTGTGTTCAGTACTATTGAGTAGCTGGGTTGAATCACCCAGGACGCATGGGTATGTGAAGAGTGCGTGTGATTTGACATATATGATGTTGAAAACGACGTTAAACACCTAACAATACAAACAAAACGACCTTTGAAATCATGATTAGCAATGGCTCCTCTTTCCACACTGTTTTCAGTCCTAACGCATAGCTGGGTTGAATCACCCAGGACGCATGAGCATGTGAACAGTGGGTGCAATTTGACATGTATGATGTTGAAAACGGCGTAAAACACCCAACAACGCGATCAAAAGGACCTCTTACCACACTGTTTTCAGTCCTATTGCCTAGCTGGGTAGAATCACTCAGAAAACATGAGTGTGTGCAAACAAAACGACATTTTAAAGCATGGCGGGCAATTGCTTCTCTTGCCACACTGTGTTCAGGTCTATTGCATAGCTGGGTTGATTCACCCAGGGATCACGAGTGTGTGAACTGACGGGGTGGTATGACTGGAATGATGTGGAAAACGGCCTAAAACACCCAACAATACAAACAATGTGTTCAGTACTATTGAGTAGCTGGATTGAATCACCCAGGACGCATGGGTATGTGAACAGTGCGGGTGATTTGACATATATGATGTTGAAACCGGCGTAAAACACCCAACAATACAAACAGAACGACCTTTGAAATCATGATTAGCAATGGCTCATCTTTCCACACTGTTTTCAGTCCTAACGCATAGCTGGGTTGATTATCCCAGGTCCCATGAGTTTGTGAACTGTGAGAGTGATTGGACATAAATGCTGTTGGAAACGGCCTAAAACTCCGTACAGTGCACTCGAAACGACCTTTGAAAACATGATGAGCAATGGCTCCTTATGCCACACTGTTTTCAGTCTTATCGCGTAGATTGGTTGATTCACCCAGGAAGCAGTGTGTGTGTGTGTGTGTGTGTGTGTGTGTGTGTGAGCAGTGAGGGGTATTGGGCATACATGCTGTTGAAAACGGCCTAAAACCCCAACAATGCAAGCAAAACGACCTTTGAAAACATGATGAGCAATGGCTGTTTTTATCACAATGTTTTCGACAGTTCACTTATCGGGAGTGTATGCATGTGGGAACGGGGTTATGGGAAAATCGTTCACCGTAACGCCGAAAGGGATTTGGCCTGCAGAGGTGCGAAGACCCGTGAACAGATCTTAACCCTTTCCCACATGCTGATATTTGATGCCACTTTCCACACTTATTTAGTCATGCAACAACTCGCTTCCAAGATCAAAACCCATACAATGCAAACAAAACGACATTTTAAAGCATGGCGGGCAATTGCTTCTCTTGCCACAATGTGTTCAGGTCTATTGCATAGCTGGGTTGATTCACCCAGGGATCACGAGTGTGTGAACTGACGGGGTGGTATGACTTGAGTGATGTGGAAATCGGCCTACAACACCCAACATTACAAACAAAACGACCTCTGAAAGCAGGGCGGGCAATTGCTCCCTTTGTCACAGTGTGTTCAGTACTATTGAGTAGCTGGGTTGAATCACCCAGGACGCATGGGTATGTGAAGAGTGCGTGTGATTTGACATATATGATGTTGAAAACGACGTTAAACACCTAACAATACAAACAAAACGACCTTTGAAATCATGATTAGCAATGGCTCCTCTTTCCACACTGTTTTCAGTCCTAACGCATAGCTGGGTTGAATCACCCAGGACGCATGAGCATGTGAACAGTGGGTGCAATTTGACATGTATGATGTTGAAAACGGCGTAAAACACCCAACAACGCGATCAAAAGGACCTCTTACCACACTGTTTTCAGTCCTATTGCCTAGCTGGGTAGAATCACTCAGAAAACATGAGTGTGTGCAAACAAAACGACATTTTAAAGCATGGCGGGCAATTGCTTCTCTTGCCACACTGTGTTCAGGTCTATTGCATAGCTGGGTTGATTCACCCAGGGATCACGAGTGTGTGAACTGACGGGGTGGTATGACTGGAATGATGTGGAAAACGGCCTAAAACACCCAACAATACAAACAATGTGTTCAGTACTATTGAGTAGCTGGATTGAATCACCCAGGACGCATGGGTATGTGAACAGTGCGGGTGATTTGACATATATGATGTTGAAACCGGCGTAAAACACCCAACAATACAAACAGAACGACCTTTGAAATCATGATTAGCAATGGCTCATCTTTCCACACTGTTTTCAGTCCTAACGCATAGCTGGGTTGATTATCCCAGGTCCCATGAGTTTGTGAACTGTGAGAGTGATTGGACATAAATGCTGTTGGAAACGGCCTAAAACTCCGTACAGTGCACTCGAAACGACCTTTGAAAACATGATGAGCAATGGCTCCTTATGCCACACTGTTTTCAGTCTTATCGCGTAGATTGGTTGATTCACCCAGGAAGCAGTGTGTGTGTGTGTGTGTGTGTGTGTGTGTGTGTGAGCAGTGAGGGGTATTGGGCATACATGCTGTTGAAAACGGCCTAAAACCCCCCAACAATGCAAGCAAAACGACCTTTGAAAACATGATGAGCAATGGCTGTTTTTATCACAATGTTTTCGACAGTTCACTTATCGGGAGTGTATGCATGTGGGAACGGGGTTATGGGAAAATCGTTCACCGTAACGCCGAAAGGGATTTGGCCTGCAGAGGTGCGAAGACCCGTGAACAGATCTTAACCCTTTCCCACATGCTGATATTTGATGCCACTTTCCACACTTATTTAGTCATGCAACAACTCGCTTCCAAGATCAAAACCCATACAATGCAAACAAAACGACATTTTAAAGCATGGCGGGCAATTGCTTCTCTTGCCACAATGTGTTCAGGTCTATTGCATAGCTGGGTTGATTCACCCAGGGATCACGAGTGTGTGAACTGACGGGGTGGTATGACTTGAGTGATGTGGAAATCGGCCTACAACACCCAACATTACAAACAAAACGACCTCTGAAAGCAGGGCGGGCAATTGCTCCCTTTGTCACAGTGTGTTCAGTACTATTGAGTAGCTGGGTTGAATCACCCAGGACGCATGGGTATGTGAAGAGTGCGTGTGATTTGACATATATGATGTTGAAAACGACGTTAAACACCTAACAATACAAACAAAACGACCTTTGAAATCATGATTAGCAATGGCTCCTCTTTCCACACTGTTTTCAGTCCTAACGCATAGCTGGGTTGAATCACCCAGGACGCATGAGCATGTGAACAGTGGGTGCAATTTGACATGTATGATGTTGAAAACGGCGTAAAACACCCAACAACGCGATCAAAAGGACCTCTTACCACACTGTTTTCAGTCCTATTGCCTAGCTGGGTAGAATCACTCAGAAAACATGAGTGTGTGCAAACAAAACGACATTTTAAAGCATGGCGGGCAATTGCTTCTCTTGCCACACTGTGTTCAGGTCTATTGCATAGCTGGGTTGATTCACCCAGGGATCACGAGTGTGTGAACTGACGGGGTGGTATGACTGGAATGATGTGGAAAACGGCCTAAAACACCCAACAATACAAACAATGTGTTCAGTACTATTGAGTAGCTGGATTGAATCACCCAGGACGCATGGGTATGTGAACAGTGCGGGTGATTTGACATATACGATGTTGAAACCGGCGTAAAACACCCAACAATACAAACAGAACGACCTTTGAAATCATGATTAGCAATGGCTCATCTTTCCACACTGTTTTCAGTCCTAACGCATAGCTGGGTTGATTATCCCAGGTCCCATGAGTTTGTGAACTGTGAGAGTGATTGGACATAAATGCTGTTGGAAACGGCCTAAAACTCCGTACAGTGCACTCGAAACGACCTTTGAAAACATGATGAGCAATGGCTCCTTATGCCACACTGTTTTCAGTCTTATCGCGTAGATTGGTTGATTCACCCAGGAAGCAGTGTGTGTGTGTGTGTGTGTGTGTGTGTGTGTGTGTGAGCAGTGAGGGGTATTGGGCATACATGCTGTTGAAAACGGCCTAAAACCCCAACAATGCAAGCAAAACGACCTTTGAAAACATGATGAGCAATGGCTGTTTTTATCACAATGTTTTCGACAGTTCACTTATCGGGAGTGTATGCATGTGGGAACGGGGTTATGGGAAAATCGTTCACCGTAACGCCGAAAGGGATTTGGCCTGCAGAGGTGCGAAGACCCGTGAACAGATCTTAACCCTTTCCCACATGCTGATATTTGATGCCACTTTCCACACTTATTTAGTCATGCAACAACTCGCTTCCAAGATCAAAACCCATACAATGCAAACAAAACGACATTTTAAAGCATGGCGGGCAATTGCTTCTCTTGCCACAATGTGTTCAGGTCTATTGCATAGCTGGGTTGATTCACCCAGGGATCACGAGTGTGTGAACTGACGGGGTGGTATGACTTGAGTGATGTGGAAATCGGCCTACAACACCCAACATTACAAACAAAACGACCTCTGAAAGCAGGGCGGGCAATTGCTCCCTTTGTCACAGTGTGTTCAGTACTATTGAGTAGCTGGGTTGAATCACCCAGGACGCATGGGTATGTGAAGAGTGCGTGTGATTTGACATATATGATGTTGAAAACGACGTTAAACACCTAACAATACAAACAAAACGACCTTTGAAATCATGATTAGCAATGGCTCCTCTTTCCACACTGTTTTCAGTCCTAACGCATAGCTGGGTTGAATCACCCAGGACGCATGAGCATGTGAACAGTGGGTGCAATTTGACATGTATGATGTTGAAAACGGCGTAAAACACCCAACAACGCGATCAAAAGGACCTCTTACCACACTGTTTTCAGTCCTATTGCCTAGCTGGGTAGAATCACTCAGAAAACATGAGTGTGTGCAAACAAAACGACATTTTAAAGCATGGCGGGCAATTGCTTCTCTTGCCACACTGTGTTCAGGTCTATTGCATAGCTGGGTTGATTCACCCAGGGATCACGAGTGTGTGAACTGACGGGGTGGTATGACTGGAATGATGTGGAAAACGGCCTAAAACACCCAACAATACAAACAATGTGTTCAGTACTATTGAGTAGCTGGATTGAATCACCCAGGACGCATGGGTATGTGAACAGTGCGGGTGATTTGACATATATGATGTTGAAACCGGCGTAAAACACCCAACAATACAAACAGAACGACCTTTGAAATCATGATTAGCAATGGCTCATCTTTCCACACTGTTTTCAGTCCTAACGCATAGCTGGGTTGATTATCCCAGGTCCCATGAGTTTGTGAACTGTGAGAGTGATTGGACATAAATGCTGTTGGAAACGGCCTAAAACTCCGTACAGTGCACTCGAAACGACCTTTGAAAACATGATGAGCAATGGCTCCTTATGCCACACTGTTTTCAGTCTTATCGCGTAGATTGGTTGATTCACCCAGGAAGCAGTGTGTGTGTGTGTGTGTGTGTGTGTGTGTGTGTGTGAGCAGTGAGGGGTATTGGGCATACATGCTGTTGAAAACGGCCTAAAACCCCAACAATGCAAGCAAAACGACCTTTGAAAACATGATGAGCAATGGCTGTTTTTATCACAATGTTTTCGACAGTTCACTTATCGGGAGTGTATGCATGTGGGAACGGGGTTATGGGAAAATCGTTCACCGTAACGCCGAAAGGGATTTGGCCTGCAGAGGTGCGAAGACCCGTGAACAGATCTTAACCCTTTCCCACATGCTGATATTTGATGCCACTTTCCACACTTATTTAGTCATGCAACAACTCGCTTCCAAGATCAAAACCCATACAATGCAAACAAAACGACATTTTAAAGCATGGCGGGCAATTGCTTCTCTTGCCACAATGTGTTCAGGTCTATTGCATAGCTGGGTTGATTCACCCAGGGATCACGAGTGTGTGAACTGACGGGGTGGTATGACTTGAGTGATGTGGAAATCGGCCTACAACACCCAACATTACAAACAAAACGACCTCTGAAAGCAGGGCGGGCAATTGCTCCCTTTGTCACAGTGTGTTCAGTACTATTGAGTAGCTGGGTTGAATCACCCAGGACGCATGGGTATGTGAAGAGTGCGTGTGATTTGACATATATGATGTTGAAAACGACGTTAAACACCTAACAATACAAACAAAACGACCTTTGAAATCATGATTAGCAATGGCTCCTCTTTCCACACTGTTTTCAGTCCTAACGCATAGCTGGGTTGAATCACCCAGGACGCATGAGCATGTGAACAGTGGGTGCAATTTGACATGTATGATGTTGAAAACGGCGTAAAACACCCAACAACGCGATCAAAAGGACCTCTTACCACACTGTTTTCAGTCCTATTGCCTAGCTGGGTAGAATCACTCAGAAAACATGAGTGTGTGCAAACAAAACGACATTTTAAAGCATGGCGGGCAATTGCTTCTCTTGCCACACTGTGTTCAGGTCTATTGCATAGCTGGGTTGATTCACCCAGGGATCACGAGTGTGTGAACTGACGGGGTGGTATGACTGGAATGATGTGGAAAACGGCCTAAAACACCCAACAATACAAACAATGTGTTCAGTACTATTGAGTAGCTGGATTGAATCACCCAGGACGCATGGGTATGTGAACAGTGCGGGTGATTTGACATATATGATGTTGAAACCGGCGTAAAACACCCAACAATACAAACAGAACGACCTTTGAAATCATGATTAGCAATGGCTCATCTTTCCACACTGTTTTCAGTCCTAACGCATAGCTGGGTTGATTATCCCAGGTCCCATGAGTTTGTGAACTGTGAGAGTGATTGGACATAAATGCTGTTGGAAACGGCCTAAAACTCCGTACAGTGCACTCGAAACGACCTTTGAAAACATGATGAGCAATGGCTCCTTATGCCACACTGTTTTCAGTCTTATCGCGTAGATTGGTTGATTCACCCAGGAAGCAGTGTGTGTGTGTGTGTGTGTGTGTGTGTGTGTGTGAGCAGTGAGGGGTATTGGGCATACATGCTGTTGAAAACGGCCTAAAACCCCAACAATGCAAGCAAAACGACCTTTGAAAACATGATGAGCAATGGCTGTTTTTATCACAATGTTTTCGACAGTTCACTTATCGGGAGTGTATGCATGTGGGAACGGGGTTATGGGAAAATCGTTCACCGTAACGCCGAAAGGGATTTGGCCTGCAGAGGTGCGAAGACCCGTGAACAGATCTTCCCTTTCCCACATGCTGATATTTGATGCCACTTTCCACACTTATTTAGTCATGCAACAACTCGCTTCCAAGATCAAAACCCATACAATGCAAACAAAACGACATTTTAAAGCATGGCGGGCAATTGCTTCTCTTGCCACAATGTGTTCAGGTCTATTGCATAGCTGGGTTGATTCACCCAGGGATCACGAGTGTGTGAACTGACGGGGTGGTATGACTTGAGTGATGTGGAAATCGGCCTACAACACCCAACATTACAAACAAAACGACCTCTGAAAGCAGGGCGGGCAATTGCTCCCTTTGTCACAGTGTGTTCAGTACTATTGAGTAGCTGGGTTGAATCACCCAGGACGCATGGGTATGTGAAGAGTGCGTGTGATTTGACATATATGATGTTGAAAACGACGTTAAACACCTAACAATACAAACAAAACGACCTTTGAAATCATGATTAGCAATGGCTCCTCTTTCCACACTGTTTTCAGTCCTAACGCATAGCTGGGTTGAATCACCCAGGACGCATGAGCATGTGAACAGTGGGTGCAATTTGACATGTATGATGTTGAAAACGGCGTAAAACACCCAACAACGCGATCAAAAGGACCTCTTACCACACTGTTTTCAGTCCTATTGCCTAGCTGGGTAGAATCACTCAGAAAACATGAGTGTGTGCAAACAAAACGACATTTTAAAGCATGGCGGGCAATTGCTTCTCTTGCCACACTGTGTTCAGGTCTATTGCATAGCTGGGTTGATTCACCCAGGGATCACGAGTGTGTGAACTGACGGGGTGGTATGACTGGAATGATGTGGAAAACGGCCTAAAACACCCAACAATACAAACAATGTGTTCAGTACTATTGAGTAGCTGGATTGAATCACCCAGGACGCATGGGTATGTGAACAGTGCGGGTGATTTGACATATATGATGTTGAAACCGGCGTAAAACACCCAACAATACAAACAGAACGACCTTTGAAATCATGATTAGCAATGGCTCATCTTTCCACACTGTTTTCAGTCCTAACGCATAGCTGGGTTGATTATCCCAGGTCCCATGAGTTTGTGAACTGTGAGAGTGATTGGACATAAATGCTGTTGGAAACGGCCTAAAACTCCGTACAGTGCACTCGAAACGACCTTTGAAAACATGATGAGCAATGGCTCCTTATGCCACACTGTTTTCAGTCTTATCGCGTAGATTGGTTGATTCACCCAGGAAGCAGTGTGTGTGTGTGTGTGTGTGTGTGTGTGTGTGTGAGCAGTGAGGGGTATTGGGCATACATGCTGTTGAAAACGGCCTAAAACCCCAACAATGCAAGCAAAACGACCTTTGAAAACATGATGAGCAATGGCTGTTTTTATCACAATGTTTTCGACAGTTCACTTATCGGGAGTGTATGCATGTGGGAACGGGGTTATGGGAAAATCGTTCACCGTAACGCCGAAAGGGATTTGGCCTGCAGAGGTGCGAAGACCCGTGAACAGATCTTAACCCTTTCCCACATGCTGATATTTGATGCCACTTTCCACACTTATTTAGTCATGCAACAACTCGCTTCCAAGATCAAAACCCATACAATGCAAACAAAACGACATTTTAAAGCATGGCGGGCAATTGCTTCTCTTGCCACAATGTGTTCAGGTCTATTGCATAGCTGGGTTGATTCACCCAGGGATCACGAGTGTGTGAACTGACGGGGTGGTATGACTTGAGTGATGTGGAAATCGGCCTACAACACCCAACATTACAAACAAAACGACCTCTGAAAGCAGGGCGGGCAATTGCTCCCTTTGTCACAGTGTGTTCAGTACTATTGAGTAGCTGGGTTGAATCACCCAGGACGCATGGGTATGTGAAGAGTGCGTGTGATTTGACATATATGATGTTGAAAACGACGTTAAACACCTAACAATACAAACAAAACGACCTTTGAAATCATGATTAGCAATGGCTCCTCTTTCCACACTGTTTTCAGTCCTAACGCATAGCTGGGTTGAATCACCCAGGACGCATGAGCATGTGAACAGTGGGTGCAATTTGACATGTATGATGTTGAAAACGGCGTAAAACACCCAACAACGCGATCAAAAGGACCTCTTACCACACTGTTTTCAGTCCTATTGCCTAGCTGGGTAGAATCACTCAGAAAACATGAGTGTGTGCAAACAAAACGACATTTTAAAGCATGGCGGGCAATTGCTTCTCTTGCCACACTGTGTTCAGGTCTATTGCATAGCTGGGTTGATTCACCCAGGGATCACGAGTGTGTGAACTGACGGGGTGGTATGACTGGAATGATGTGGAAAACGGCCTAAAACACCCAACAATACAAACAATGTGTTCAGTACTATTGAGTAGCTGGATTGAATCACCCAGGACGCATGGGTATGTGAACAGTGCGGGTGATTTGACATATATGATGTTGAAACCGGCGTAAAACACCCAACAATACAAACAGAACGACCTTTGAAATCATGATTAGCAATGGCTCATCTTTCCACACTGTTTTCAGTCCTAACGCATAGCTGGGTTGATTATCCCAGGTCCCATGAGTTTGTGAACTGTGAGAGTGATTGGACATAAATGCTGTTGGAAACGGCCTAAAACTCCGTACAGTGCACTCGAAACGACCTTTGAAAACATGATGAGCAATGGCTCCTTATGCCACACTGTTTTCAGTCTTATCGCGTAGATTGGTTGATTCACCCAGGAAGCAGTGTGTGTGTGTGTGTGTGTGTGTGTGTGTGTGTGAGCAGTGAGGGGTATTGGGCATACATGCTGTTGAAAACGGCCTAAAACCCCAACAATGCAAGCAAAACGACCTTTGAAAACATGATGAGCAATGGCTGTTTTTATCACAATGTTTTCGACAGTTCACTTATCGGGAGTGTATGCATGTGGGAACGGGGTTATGGGAAAATCGTTCACCGTAACGCCGAAAGGGATTTGGCCTGCAGAGGTGCGAAGACCCGTGAACAGATCTTAACCCTTTCCCACATGCTGATATTTGATGCCACTTTCCACACTTATTTAGTCATGCAACAACTCGCTTCCAAGATCAAAACCCATACAATGCAAACAAAACGACATTTTAAAGCATGGCGGGCAATTGCTTCTCTTGCCACAATGTGTTCAGGTCTATTGCATAGCTGGGTTGATTCACCCAGGGATCACGAGTGTGTGAACTGACGGGGTGGTATGACTTGAGTGATGTGGAAATCGGCCTACAACACCCAACATTACAAACAAAACGACCTCTGAAAGCAGGGCGGGCAATTGCTCCCTTTGTCACAGTGTGTTCAGTACTATTGAGTAGCTGGGTTGAATCACCCAGGACGCATGGGTATGTGAAGAGTGCGTGTGATTTGACATATATGATGTTGAAAACGACGTTAAACACCTAACAATACAAACAAAACGACCTTTGAAATCATGATTAGCAATGGCTCCTCTTTCCACACTGTTTTCAGTCCTAACGCATAGCTGGGTTGAATCACCCAGGACGCATGAGCATGTGAACAGTGGGTGCAATTTGACATGTATGATGTTGAAAACGGCGTAAAACACCCAACAACGCGATCAAAAGGACCTCTTACCACACTGTTTTCAGTCCTATTGCCTAGCTGGGTAGAATCACTCAGAAAACATGAGTGTGTGCAAACAAAACGACATTTTAAAGCATGGCGGGCAATTGCTTCTCTTGCCACACTGTGTTCAGGTCTATTGCATAGCTGGGTTGATTCACCCAGGGATCACGAGTGTGTGAACTGACGGGGTGGTATGACTGGAATGATGTGGAAAACGGCCTAAAACACCCAACAATACAAACAATGTGTTCAGTACTATTGAGTAGCTGGATTGAATCACCCAGGACGCATGGGTATGTGAACAGTGCGGGTGATTTGACATATATGATGTTGAAACCGGCGTAAAACACCCAACAATACAAACAGAACGACCTTTGAAATCATGATTAGCAATGGCTCATCTTTCCACACTGTTTTCAGTCCTAACGCATAGCTGGGTTGATTATCCCAGGTCCCATGAGTTTGTGAACTGTGAGAGTGATTGGACATAAATGCTGTTGGAAACGGCCTAAAACTCCGTACAGTGCACTCGAAACGACCTTTGAAAACATGATGAGCAATGGCTCCTTATGCCACACTGTTTTCAGTCTTATCGCGTAGATTGGTTGATTCACCCAGGAAGCAGTGTGTGTGTGTGTGTGTGTGTGTGTGTGTGAGCAGTGAGGGGTATTGGGCATACATGCTGTTGAAAACGGCCTAAAACCCCAACAATGCAAGCAAAACGACCTTTGAAAACATGATGAGCAATGGCTGTTTTTATCACAATGTTTTCGACAGTTCACTTATCGGGAGTGTATGCATGTGGGAACGGGGTTATGGGAAAATCGTTCACCGTAACGCCGAAAGGGATTTGGCCTGCAGAGGTGCGAAGACCCGTGAACAGATCTTAACCCTTTCCCACATGCTGATATTTGATGCCACTTTCCACACTTATTTAGTCATGCAACAACTCGCTTCCAAGATCAAAACCCATACAATGCAAACAAAACGACATTTTAAAGCATGGCGGGCAATTGCTTCTCTTGCCACAATGTGTTCAGGTCTATTGCATAGCTGGGTTGATTCACCCAGGGATCACGAGTGTGTGAACTGACGGGGTGGTATGACTTGAGTGATGTGGAAATCGGCCTACAACACCCAACATTACAAACAAAACGACCTCTGAAAGCAGGGCGGGCAATTGCTCCCTTTGTCACAGTGTGTTCAGTACTATTGAGTAGCTGGGTTGAATCACCCAGGACGCATGGGTATGTGAAGAGTGCGTGTGATTTGACATATATGATGTTGAAAACGACGTTAAACACCTAACAATACAAACAAAACGACCTTTGAAATCATGATTAGCAATGGCTCCTCTTTCCACACTGTTTTCAGTCCTAACGCATAGCTGGGTTGAATCACCCAGGACGCATGAGCATGTGAACAGTGGGTGCAATTTGACATGTATGATGTTGAAAACGGCGTAAAACACCCAACAACGCGATCAAAAGGACCTCTTACCACACTGTTTTCAGTCCTATTGCCTAGCTGGGTAGAATCACTCAGAAAACATGAGTGTGTGCAAACAAAACGACATTTTAAAGCATGGCGGGCAATTGCTTCTCTTGCCACACTGTGTTCAGGTCTATTGCATAGCTGGGTTGATTCACCCAGGGATCACGAGTGTGTGAACTGACGGGGTGGTATGACTGGAATGATGTGGAAAACGGCCTAAAACACCCAACAATACAAACAATGTGTTCAGTACTATTGAGTAGCTGGATTGAATCACCCAGGACGCATGGGTATGTGAACAGTGCGGGTGATTTGACATATATGATGTTGAAACCGGCGTAAAACACCCAACAATACAAACAGAACGACCTTTGAAATCATGATTAGCAATGGCTCATCTTTCCACACTGTTTTCAGTCCTAACGCATAGCTGGGTTGATTATCCCAGGTCCCATGAGTTTGTGAACTGTGAGAGTGATTGGACATAAATGCTGTTGAAAACGGCCTAAAACTCCGTACAGTGCACTCGAAACGACCTTTGAAAACATGATGAGCAATGGCTCCTTATGCCACACTGTTTTCAGTCTTATCGCGTAGATTGGTTGATTCACCCAGGAAGCAGTGTGTGTGTGTGTGTGTGTGTGTGTGTGAGCAGTGAGGGGTATTGGGCATACATGCTGTTGAAAACGGCCTAAAACCCCAACAATGCAAGCAAAACGACCTTTGAAAACATGATGAGCAATGGCTGTTTTTATCACAATGTTTTCGACAGTTCACTTATCGGGAGTGTATGCATGTGGGAACGGGGTTATGGAAAAATCGTTCACCGTACCGCCGAAAGGGATTTGGCCTGCAGAGGTGCGAAGACCCGTGAACAGATCTTAACCCTTTCCCACATGCTGATATTTGATGCCACTTTCCACACTTATTTAGTCATGCAACAACTCGCTTCCAAGATCAAAACCCATACAATGCAAACAAAACGACATTTTAAAGCATGGCGGGCAATTGCTTCTCTTGCCACAATGTGTTCAGGTCTATTGCATAGCTGGGTTGATTCACCCAGGGATCACGAGTGTGTGAACTGACGGGGTGGTATGACTTGAGTGATGTGGAAATCGGCCTACAACACCCAACATTACAAACAAAACGACCTCTGAAAGCAGGGCGGGCAATTGCTCCCTTTGTCACAGTGTGTTCAGTACTATTGAGTAGCTGGGTTGAATCACCCAGGACGCATGGGTATGTGAAGAGTGCGTGTGATTTGACATATATGATGTTGAAAACGACGTTAAACACCTAACAATACAAACAAAACGACCTTTGAAATCATGATTAGCAATGGCTCCTCTTTCCACACTGTTTTCAGTCCTAACGCATAGCTGGGTTGAATCACCCAGGACGCATGAGCATGTGAACAGTGGGTGCAATTTGACATGTATGATGTTGAAAACGGCGTAAAACACCCAACAACGCGATCAAAAGGACCTCTTACCACACTGTTTTCAGTCCTATTGCCTAGCTGGGTAGAATCACTCAGAAAACATGAGTGTGTGCAAACAAAACGACATTTTAAAGCATGGCGGGCAATTGCTTCTCTTGCCACACTGTGTTCAGGTCTATTGCATAGCTGGGTTGATTCACCCAGGGATCACGAGTGTGTGAACTGACGGGGTGGTATGACTGGAATGATGTGGAAAACGGCCTAAAACACCCAACAATACAAACAATGTGTTCAGTACTATTGAGTAGCTGGATTGAATCACCCAGGACGCATGGGTATGTGAACAGTGCGGGTGATTTGACATATATGATGTTGAAACCGGCGTAAAACACCCAACAATACAAACAGAACGACCTTTGAAATCATGATTAGCAATGGCTCATCTTTCCACACTGTTTTCAGTCCTAACGCATAGCTGGGTTGATTATCCCAGGTCCCATGAGTTTGTGAACTGTGAGAGTGATTGGACATAAATGCTGTTGGAAACGGCCTAAAACTCCGTACAGTGCACTCGAAACGACCTTTGAAAACATGATGAGCAATGGCTCCTTATGCCACACTGTTTTCAGTCTTATCGCGTAGATTGGTTGATTCACCCAGGAAGCAGTGTGTGTGTGTGTGTGTGTGTGTGTGTGTGTGTGAGCAGTGAGGGGTATTGGGCATACATGCTGTTGAAAACGGCCTAAAACCCCAACAATGCAAGCAAAACGACCTTTGAAAACATGATGAGCAATGGCTGTTTTTATCACAATGTTTTCGACAGTTCACTTATCGGGAGTGTATGCATGTGGGAACGGGGTTATGGGAAAATCGTTCACCGTAACGCCGAAAGGGATTTGGCCTGCAGAGGTGCGAAGACCCGTGAACAGATCTTAACCCTTTCCCACATGCTGATATTTGATGCCACTTTCCACACTTATTTAGTCATGCAACAACTCGCTTCCAAGATCAAAACCCATACAATGCAAACAAAACGACATTTTAAAGCATGGCGGGCAATTGCTTCTCTTGCCACAATGTGTTCAGGTCTATTGCATAGCTGGGTTGATTCACCCAGGGATCACGAGTGTGTGAACTGACGGGGTGGTATGACTTGAGTGATGTGGAAATCGGCCTACAACACCCAACATTACAAACAAAACGACCTCTGAAAGCAGGGCGGGCAATTGCTCCCTTTGTCACAGTGTGTTCAGTACTATTGAGTAGCTGGGTTGAATCACCCAGGACGCATGGGTATGTGAAGAGTGCGTGTGATTTGACATATATGATGTTGAAAACGACGTTAAACACCTAACAATACAAACAAAACGACCTTTGAAATCATGATTAGCAATGGCTCCTCTTTCCACACTGTTTTCAGTCCTAACGCATAGCTGGGTTGAATCACCCAGGACGCATGAGCATGTGAACAGTGGGTGCAATTTGACATGTATGATGTTGAAAACGGCGTAAAACACCCAACAACGCGATCAAAAGGACCTCTTACCACACTGTTTTCAGTCCTATTGCCTAGCTGGGTAGAATCACTCAGAAAACATGAGTGTGTGCAAACAAAACGACATTTTAAAGCATGGCGGGCAATTGCTTCTCTTGCCACACTGTGTTCAGGTCTATTGCATAGCTGGGTTGATTCACCCAGGGATCACGAGTGTGTGAACTGACGGGGTGGTATGACTGGAATGATGTGGAAAACGGCCTAAAACACCCAACAATACAAACAATGTGTTCAGTACTATTGAGTAGCTGGATTGAATCACCCAGGACGCATGGGTATGTGAACAGTGCGGGTGATTTGACATATATGATGTTGAAACCGGCGTAAAACACCCAACAATACAAACAGAACGACCTTTGAAATCATGATTAGCAATGGCTCATCTTTCCACACTGTTTTCAGTCCTAACGCATAGCTGGGTTGATTATCCCAGGTCCCATGAGTTTGTGAACTGTGAGAGTGATTGGACATAAATGCTGTTGAAAACGGCCTAAAACTCCGTACAGTGCACTCGAAACGACCTTTGAAAACATGATGAGCAATGGCTCCTTATGCCACACTGTTTTCAGTCTTATCGCGTAGATTGGTTGATTCACCCAGGAAGCAGTGTGTGTGTGTGTGTGTGTGTGTGTGTGAGCAGTGAGGGGTATTGGGCATACATGCTGTTGAAAACGGCCTAAAACCCCAACAATGCAAGCAAAACGACCTTTGAAAACATGATGAGCAATGGCTGTTTTTATCACAATGTTTTCGACAGTTCACTTATCGGGAGTGTATGCATGTGGGAACGGGGTTATGGGAAAATCGTTCACCGTAACGCCGAAAGGGATTTGGCCTGCAGAGGTGCGAAGACCCGTGAACAGATCTTAACCCTTTCCCACATGCTGATATTTGATGCCACTTTCCACACTTATTTAGTCATGCAACAACTCGCTTCCAAGATCAAAACCCATACAATGCAAACAAAACGACATTTTAAAGCATGGCGGGCAATTGCTTCTCTTGCCACAATGTGTTCAGGTCTATTGCATAGCTGGGTTGATTCACCCAGGGATCACGAGTGTGTGAACTGACGGGGTGGTATGACTTGAGTGATGTGGAAATCGGCCTACAACACCCAACATTACAAACAAAACGACCTCTGAAAGCAGGGCGGGCAATTGCTCCCTTTGTCACAGTGTGTTCAGTACTATTGAGTAGCTGGGTTGAATCACCCAGGACGCATGGGTATGTGAAGAGTGCGTGTGATTTGACATATATGATGTTGAAAACGACGTTAAACACCTAACAATACAAACAAAACGACCTTTGAAATCATGATTAGCAATGGCTCCTCTTTCCACACTGTTTTCAGTCCTAACGCATAGCTGGGTTGAATCACCCAGGACGCATGAGCATGTGAACAGTGGGTGCAATTTGACATGTATGATGTTGAAAACGGCGTAAAACACCCAACAACGCGATCAAAAGGACCTCTTACCACACTGTTTTCAGTCCTATTGCCTAGCTGGGTAGAATCACTCAGAAAACATGAGTGTGTGCAAACAAAACGACATTTTAAAGCATGGCGGGCAATTGCTTCTCTTGCCACACTGTGTTCAGGTCTATTGCATAGCTGGGTTGATTCACCCAGGGATCACGAGTGTGTGAACTGACTGGGTGGTATGACTGGAATGATGTGGAAAACGGCCTAAAACACCCAACAATACAAACAATGTGTTCAGTACTATTGAGTAGCTGGATTGAATCACCCAGGACGCATGGGTATGTGAACAGTGCGGGTGATTTGACATATATGATGTTGAAACCGGCGTAAAACACCCAACAATACAAACAGAACGACCTTTGAAATCATGATTAGCAATGGCTCATCTTTCCACACTGTTTTCAGTCCTAACGCATAGCTGGGTTGATTATCCCAGGTCCCATGAGTTTGTGAACTGTGAGAGTGATTGGACATAAATGCTGTTGAAAACGGCCTAAAACTCCGTACAGTGCACTCGAAACGACCTTTGAAAACATGATGAGCAATGGCTCCTTATGCCACACTGTTTTCAGTCTTATCGCGTAGATTGGTTGATTCACCCAGGAAGCAGTGTGTGTGTGTGTGTGTGTGTGTGTGTGAGCAGTGAGGGGTATTGGGCATACATGCTGTTGAAAACGGCCTAAAACCCCAACAATGCAAGCAAAACGACCTTTGAAAACATGATGAGCAATGGCTGTTTTTATCACAATGTTTTCGACAGTTCACTTATCGGGAGTGTATGCATGTGGGAACGGGGTTATGGAAAAATCGTTCACCGTACCGCCGAAAGGGATTTGGCCTGCAGAGGTGCGAAGACCCGTGAACAGATCTTAACCCTTTCCCACATGCTGATATTTGATGCCACTTTCCACACTTATTTAGTCATGCAACAACTCGCTTCCAAGATCAAAACCCATACAATGCAAACAAAACGACATTTTAAAGCATGGCGGGCAATTGCTTCTCTTGCCACAATGTGTTCAGGTCTATTGCATAGCTGGGTTGATTCACCCAGGGATCACGAGTGTGTGAACTGACGGGGTGGTATGACTTGAGTGATGTGGAAATCGGCCTACAACACCCAACATTACAAACAAAACGACCTCTGAAAGCAGGGCGGGCAATTGCTCCCTTTGTCACAGTGTGTTCAGTACTATTGAGTAGCTGGGTTGAATCACCCAGGACGCATGGGTATGTGAAGAGTGCGTGTGATTTGACATATATGATGTTGAAAACGACGTTAAACACCTAACAATACAAACAAAACGACCTTTGAAATCATGATTAGCAATGGCTCCTCTTTCCACACTGTTTTCAGTCCTAACGCATAGCTGGGTTGAATCACCCAGGACGCATGAGCATGTGAACAGTGGGTGCAATTTGACATGTATGATGTTGAAAACGGCGTAAAACACCCAACAACGCGATCAAAAGGACCTCTTACCACACTGTTTTCAGTCCTATTGCCTAGCTGGGTAGAATCACTCAGAAAACATGAGTGTGTGCAAACAAAACGACATTTTAAAGCATGGCGGGCAATTGCTTCTCTTGCCACACTGTGTTCAGGTCTATTGCATAGCTGGGTTGATTCACCCAGGGATCACGAGTGTGTGAACTGACGGGGTGGTATGACTGGAATGATGTGGAAAACGGCCTAAAACACCCAACAATACAAACAATGTGTTCAGTACTATTGAGTAGCTGGATTGAATCACCCAGGACGCATGGGTATGTGAACAGTGCGGGTGATTTGACATATATGATGTTGAAACCGGCGTAAAACACCCAACAATACAAACAGAACGACCTTTGAAATCATGATTAGCAATGGCTCATCTTTCCACACTGTTTTCAGTCCTAACGCATAGCTGGGTTGATTATCCCAGGTCCCATGAGTTTGTGAACTGTGAGAGTGATTGGACATAAATGCTGTTGGAAACGGCCTAAAACTCCGTACAGTGCACTCGAAACGACCTTTGAAAACATGATGAGCAATGGCTCCTTATGCCACACTGTTTTCAGTCTTATCGCGTAGATTGGTTGATTCACCCAGGAAGCAGTGTGTGTGTGTGTGTGTGTGTGTGTGTGTGAGCACAGTGAGGGGTATTGGACATACATGCTGTTGAAAACGGCCTAAAACCCCAACAATGCAAGCAAAACGACCTTTGAAAACATGATGAGCAATGGCTGTTTTTATCACAATGTTTTCGACAGTTCACTTATCGGGAGTGTATGCATGTGGGAACGGGGTTATGGGAAAATCGTTCACCGTAACGCCGAAAGGGATTTGGCCTGCAGAGGTGCGAAGACCCGTGAACAGATCTTAACCCTTTCCCACATGCTGATATTTGATGCCACTTTCCACACTTATTTAGTCATGCAACAACTCGCTTCCAAGATCAAAACCCATACAATGCAAACAAAACGACATTTTAAAGCATGGCGGGCAATTGCTTCTCTTGCCACAATGTGTTCAGGTCTATTGCATAGCTGGGTTGATTCACCCAGGGATCACGAGTGTGTGAACTGACGGGGTGGTATGACTTGAGTGATGTGGAAATCGGCCTACAACACCCAACATTACAAACAAAACGACCTCTGAAAGCAGGGCGGGCAATTGCTCCCTTTGTCACAGTGTGTTCAGTACTATTGAGTAGCTGGGTTGAATCACCCAGGACGCATGGGTATGTGAAGAGTGCGTGTGATTTGACATATATGATGTTGAAAACGACGTTAAACACCTAACAATACAAACAAAACGACCTTTGAAATCATGATTAGCAATGGCTCCTCTTTCCACACTGTTTTCAGTCCTAACGCATAGCTGGGTTGAATCACCCAGGACGCATGAGCATGTGAACAGTGGGTGCAATTTGACATGTATGATGTTGAAAACGGCGTAAAACACCCAACAACGCGATCAAAAGGACCTCTTACCACACTGTTTTCAGTCCTATTGCCTAGCTGGGTAGAATCACTCAGAAAACATGAGTGTGTGCAAACAAAACGACATTTTAAAGCATGGCGGGCAATTGCTTCTCTTGCCACACTGTGTTCAGGTCTATTGCATAGCTGGGTTGATTCACCCAGGGATCACGAGTGTGTGAACTGACGGGGTGGTATGACTGGAATGATGTGGAAAACGGCCTAAAACACCCAACAATACAAACAATGTGTTCAGTACTATTGAGTAGCTGGATTGAATCACCCAGGACGCATGGGTATGTGAACAGTGCGGGTGATTTGACATATATGATGTTGAAACCGGCGTAAAACACCCAACAATACAAACAGAACGACCTTTGAAATCATGATTAGCAATGGCTCATCTTTCCACACTGTTTTCAGTCCTAACGCATAGCTGGGTTGATTATCCCAGGTCCCATGAGTTTGTGAACTGTGAGAGTGATTGGACATAAATGCTGTTGAAAACGGCCTAAAACTCCGTACAGTGCACTCGAAACGACCTTTGAAAACATGATGAGCAATGGCTCCTTATGCCACACTGTTTTCAGTCTTATCGCGTAGATTGGTTGATTCACCCAGGAAGCAGTGTGTGTGTGTGTGTGTGTGTGTGTGTGAGCAGTGAGGGGTATTGGGCATACATGCTGTTGAAAACGGCCTAAAACCCCAACAATGCAAGCAAAACGACCTTTGAAAACATGATGAGCAATGGCTGTTTTTATCACAATGTTTTCGACAGTTCACTTATCGGGAGTGTATGCATGTGGGAACGGGGTTATGGGAAAATCGTTCACCGTAACGCCGAAAGGGATTTGGCCTGCAGAGGTGCGAAGACCCGTGAACAGATCTTAACCCTTTCCCACATGCTGATATTTGATGCCACTTTCCACACTTATTTAGTCATGCAACAACTCGCTTCCAAGATCAAAACCCATACAATGCAAACAAAACGACATTTTAAAGCATGGCGGGCAATTGCTTCTCTTGCCACAATGTGTTCAGGTCTATTGCATAGCTGGGTTGATTCACCCAGGGATCACGAGTGTGTGAACTGACGGGGTGGTATGACTTGAGTGATGTGGAAATCGGCCTACAACACCCAACATTACAAACAAAACGACCTCTGAAAGCAGGGCGGGCAATTGCTCCCTTTGTCACAGTGTGTTCAGTACTATTGAGTAGCTGGGTTGAATCACCCAGGACGCATGGGTATGTGAAGAGTGCGTGTGATTTGACATATATGATGTTGAAAACGACGTTAAACACCTAACAATACAAACAAAACGACCTTTGAAATCATGATTAGCAATGGCTCCTCTTTCCACACTGTTTTCAGTCCTAACGCATAGCTGGGTTGAATCACCCAGGACGCATGAGCATGTGAACAGTGGGTGCAATTTGACATGTATGATGTTGAAAACGGCGTAAAACACCCAACAACGCGATCAAAAGGACCTCTTACCACACTGTTTTCAGTCCTATTGCCTAGCTGGGTAGAATCACTCAGAAAACATGAGTGTGTGCAAACAAAACGACATTTTAAAGCATGGCGGGCAATTGCTTCTCTTGCCACACTGTGTTCAGGTCTATTACATAGCTGGGTTGATTCACCCAGGGATTACGAGTGTGTGAACTGACGGGGTGGTATGACTGGAATGATGTGGAAAACGGCCTAAAACACCCAACAATACAAACAATGTGTTCAGTACTATTGAGTAGCTGGATTGAATCACCCAGGACGCATGGGTATGTGAACAGTGCGGGTGATTTGACATATATGATGTTGAAACCGGCGTAAAACACCCAACAATACAAACAGAACGACCTTTGAAATCATGATTAGCAATGGCTCATCTTTCCACACTGTTTTCAGTCCTAACGCATAGCTGGGTTGATTATCCCAGGTCCCATGAGTTTGTGAACTGTGAGAGTGATTGGACATAAATGCTGTTGAAAACGGCCTAAAACTCCGTACAGTGCACTCGAAACGACCTTTGAAAACATGATGAGCAATGGCTCCTTATGCCACACTGTTTTCAGTCTTATCGCGTAGATTGGTTGATTCACCCAGGAAGCAGTGTGTGTGTGTGTGTGTGTGTGTGTGTGAGCAGTGAGGGGTATTGGGCATACATGCTGTTGAAAACGGCCTAAAACCCCAACAATGCAAGCAAAACGACCTTTGAAAACATGATGAGCAATGGCTGTTTTTATCACAATGTTTTCGACAGTTCACTTATCGGGAGTGTATGCATGTGGGAACGGGGTTATGGAAAAATCGTTCACCGTACCGCCGAAAGGGATTTGGCCTGCAGAGGTGCGAAGACCCGTGAACAGATCTTAACCCTTTCCCACATGCTGATATTTGATGCCACTTTCCACACTTATTTAGTCATGCAACAACTCGCTTCCAAGATCAAAACCCATACAATGCAAACAAAACGACATTTTAAAGCATGGCGGGCAATTGCTTCTCTTGCCACAATGTGTTCAGGTCTATTGCATAGCTGGGTTGATTCACCCAGGGATCACGAGTGTGTGAACTGACGGGGTGGTATGACTTGAGTGATGTGGAAATCGGCCTACAACACCCAACATTACAAACAAAACGACCTCTGAAAGCAGGGCGGGCAATTGCTCCCTTTGTCACAGTGTGTTCAGTACTATTGAGTAGCTGGGTTGAATCACCCAGGACGCATGGGTATGTGAAGAGTGCGTGTGATTTGACATATATGATGTTGAAAACGACGTTAAACACCTAACAATACAAACAAAACGACCTTTGAAATCATGATTAGCAATGGCTCCTCTTTCCACACTGTTTTCAGTCCTAACGCATAGCTGGGTTGAATCACCCAGGACGCATGAGCATGTGAACAGTGGGTGCAATTTGACATGTATGATGTTGAAAACGGCGTAAAACACCCAACAACGCGATCAAAAGGACCTCTTACCACACTGTTTTCAGTCCTATTGCCTAGCTGGGTAGAATCACTCAGAAAACATGAGTGTGTGCAAACAAAACGACATTTTAAAGCATGGCGGGCAATTGCTTCTCTTGCCACACTGTGTTCAGGTCTATTGCATAGCTGGGTTGATTCACCCAGGGATCACGAGTGTGTGAACTGACGGGGTGGTATGACTGGAATGATGTGGAAAACGGCCTAA
The DNA here is from genome assembly GCA_031761405.1 of Serripes groenlandicus. Lineage (NCBI taxonomy): Eukaryota > Metazoa > Mollusca > Bivalvia > Cardiida > Cardiidae > Serripes > Serripes groenlandicus. Next base: position 44,741 of record JASEVX010000162.1, read on the forward strand.
AACACCCAACAATACAAACAATGTGTTCAGTACTATTGAGTAGCTGGATTGAATCACCCAGGACGCATGGGTATGTGAACAGTGCGGGTGATTTGACATATATGATGTTGAAACCGGCGTAAAACACCCAACAATACAAACAGAACGACCTTTGAAATCATGATTAGCAATGGCTCATCTTTCCACACTGTTTTCAGTCCTAACGCATAGCTGGGTTGATTATCCCAGGTCCCATGAGTTTGTGAACTGTGAGAGTGATTGGACATAAATGCTGTTGGAAACGGCCTAAAACTCCGTACAGTGCACTCGAAACGACCTTTGAAAACATGATGAGCAATGGCTCCTTATGCCACACTGTTTTCAGTCTTATCGCGTAGATTGGTTGATTCACCCAGGAAGCAGTGTGTGTGTGTGTGTGTGTGTGTGTGTGTGTGAGCAGTGAGGGGTATTGGGCATACATGCTGTTGAAAACGGCCTAAAACCCCAACAATGCAAGCAAAACGACCTTTGAAAACATGATGAGCAATGGCTGTTTTTATCACAATGTTTTCGACAGTTCACTTATCGGGAGTGTATGCATGTGGGAACGGGGTTATGGGAAAATCGTTCACCGTAACGCCGAAAGGGATTTGGCCTGCAGAGGTGCGAAGACCCGTGAACAGATCTTAACCCTTTCCCACATGCTGATATTTGATGCCACTTTCCACACTTATTTAGTCATGCAACAACTCGCTTCCAAGATCAAAACCCATACAATGCAAACAAAACGACATTTTAAAGCATGGCGGGCAATTGCTTCTCTTGCCACAATGTGTTCAGGTCTATTGCATAGCTGGGTTGATTCACCCAGGGATCACGAGTGTGTGAACTGACGGGGTGGTATGACTTGAGTGATGTGGAAATCGGCCTACAACACCCAACATTACAAACAAAACGACCTCTGAAAGCAGGGCGGGCAATTGCTCCCTTTGTCACAGTGTGTTCAGTACTATTGAGTAGCTGGGTTGAATCACCCAGGACGCATGGGTATGTGAAGAGTGCGTGTGATTTGACATATATGATGTTGAAAACGACGTTAAACACCTAACAATACAAACAAAACGACCTTTGAAATCATGATTAGCAATGGCTCCTCTTTCCACACTGTTTTCAGTCCTAACGCATAGCTGGGTTGAATCACCCAGGACGCATGAGCATGTGAACAGTGGGTGCAATTTGACATGTATGATGTTGAAAACGGCGTAAAACACCCAACAACGCGATCAAAAGGACCTCTTACCACACTGTTTTCAGTCCTATTGCCTAGCTGGGTAGAATCACTCAGAAAACATGAGTGTGTGCAAACAAAACGACATTTTAAAGCATGGCGGGCAATTGCTTCTCTTGCCACACTGTGTTCAGGTCTATTGCATAGCTGGGTTGATTCACCCAGGGATCACGAGTGTGTGAACTGACGGGGTGGTATGACTGGAATGATGTGGAAAACGGCCTAAAACACCCAACAATACAAACAATGTGTTCAGTACTATTGAGTAGCTGGATTGAATCACCCAGGACGCATGGGTATGTGAACAGTGCGGGTGATTTGACATATATGATGTTGAAACCGGCGTAAAACACCCAACAATACAAACAGAACGACCTTTGAAATCATGATTAGCAATGGCTCATCTTTCCACACTGTTTTCAGTCCTAACGCATAGCTGGGTTGATTATCCCAGGTCCCATGAGTTTGTGAACTGTGAGAGTGATTGGACATAAATGCTGTTGGAAACGGCCTAAAACTCCGTACAGTGCACTCGAAACGACCTTTGAAAACATGATGAGCAATGGCTCCTTATGCCACACTGTTTTCAGTCTTATCGCGTAGATTGGTTGATTCACCCAGGAAGCAGTGTGTGTGTGTGTGTGTGTGTGTGTGTGTGAGCAGTGAGGGGTATTGGGCATACATGCTGTTGAAAACGGCCTAAAACCCCAACAATGCAAGCAAAACGACCTTTGAAAACATGATGAGCAATGGCTGTTTTTATCACAATGTTTTCGACAGTTCACTTATCGGGAGTGTATGCATGTGGGAACGGGGTTATGGGAAAATCGTTCACCGTAACGCCGAAAGGGATTTGGCCTGCAGAGGTGCGAAGACCCGTGAACAGATCTTAACCCTTTCCCACATGCTGATATTTGATGCCACTTTCCACACTTATTTAGTCATGCAACAACTCGCTTCCAAGATCAAAACCCATACAATGCAAACAAAACGACATTTTAAAGCATGGCGGGCAATTGCTTCTCTTGCCACAATGTGTTCAGGTCTATTGCATAGCTGGGTTGATTCACCCAGGGATCACGAGTGTGTGAACTGACGGGGTGGTATGACTTGAGTGATGTGGAAATCGGCCTACAACACCCAACATTACAAACAAAACGACCTCTGAAAGCAGGGCGGGCAATTGCTCCCTTTGTCACAGTGTGTTCAGTACTATTGAGTAGCTGGGTTGAATCACCCAGGACGCATGGGTATGTGAAGAGTGCGTGTGATTTGACATATATGATGTTGAAAACGACGTTAAACACCTAACAATACAAACAAAACGACCTTTGAAATCATGATTAGCAATGGCTCCTCTTTCCACACTGTTTTCAGTCCTAACGCATAGCTGGGTTGAATCACCCAGGACGCATGAGCATGTGAACAGTGGGTGCAATTTGACATGTATGATGTTGAAAACGGCGTAAAACACCCAACAACGCGATCAAAAGGACCTCTTACCACACTGTTTTCAGTCCTATTGCCTAGCTGGGTAGAATCACTCAGAAAACATGAGTGTGTGCAAACAAAACGACATTTTAAAGCATGGCGGGCAATTGCTTCTCTTGCCACACTGTGTTCAGGTCTATTGCATAGCTGGGTTGATTCACCCAGGGATCACGAGTGTGTGAACTGACGGGGTGGTATGACTGGAATGATGTGGAAAACGGCCTAAAACACCCAACAATACAAACAATGTGTTCAGTACTATTGAGTAGCTGGATTGAATCACCCAGGACGCATGGGTATGTGAACAGTGCGGGTGATTTGACATATATGATGTTGAAACCGGCGTAAAACACCCAACAATACAAACAGAACGACCTTTGAAATCATGATTAGCAATGGCTCATCTTTCCACACTGTTTTCAGTCCTAACGCATAGCTGGGTTGATTATCCCAGGTCCCATGAGTTTGTGAACTGTGAGAGTGATTGGACATAAATGCTGTTGGAAACGGCCTAAAACTCCGTACAGTGCACTCGAAACGACCTTTGAAAACATGATGAGCAATGGCTCCTTATGCCACACTGTTTTCAGTCTTATCGCGTAGATTGGTTGATTCACCCAGGAAGCAGTGTGTGTGTGTGTGTGTGTGTGTGTGTGTGTGTGAGCAGTGAGGGGTATTGGGCATACATGCTGTTGAAAACGGCCTAAAACCCCAACAATGCAAGCAAAACGACCTTTGAAAACATGATGAGCAATGGCTGTTTTTATCACAATGTTTTCGACAGTTCACTTATCGGGAGTGTATGCATGTGGGAACGGGGTTATGGGAAAATCGTTCACCGTAACGCCGAAAGGGATTTGGCCTGCAGAGGTGCGAAGACCCGTGAACAGATCTTAACCCTTTCCCACATGCTGATATTTGATGCCACTTTCCACACTTATTTAGTCATGCAACAACTCGCTTCCAAGATCAAAACCCATACAATGCAAACAAAACGACATTTTAAAGCATGGCGGGCAATTGCTTCTCTTGCCACAATGTGTTCAGGTCTATTGCATAGCTGGGTTGATTCACCCAGGGATCACGAGTGTGTGAACTGACGGGGTGGTATGACTTGAGTGATGTGGAAATCGGCCTACAACACCCAACATTACAAACAAAACGACCTCTGAAAGCAGGGCGGGCAATTGCTCCCTTTGTCACAGTGTGTTCAGTACTATTGAGTAGCTGGGTTGAATCACCCAGGACGCATGGGTATGTGAAGAGTGCGTGTGATTTGACATATATGATGTTGAAAACGACGTTAAACACCTAACAATACAAACAAAACGACCTTTGAAATCATGATTAGCAATGGCTCCTCTTTCCACACTGTTTTCAGTCCTAACGCATAGCTGGGTTGAATCACCCAGGACGCATGAGCATGTGAACAGTGGGTGCAATTTGACATGTATGATGTTGAAAACGGCGTAAAACACCCAACAACGCGATCAAAAGGACCTCTTACCACACTGTTTTCAGTCCTATTGCCTAGCTGGGTAGAATCACTCAGAAAACATGAGTGTGTGCAAACAAAACGACATTTTAAAGCATGGCGGGCAATTGCTTCTCTTGCCACACTGTGTTCAGGTCTATTGCATAGCTGGGTTGATTCACCCAGGGATCACGAGTGTGTGAACTGACGGGGTGGTATGACTGGAATGATGTGGAAAACGGCCTAAAACACCCAACAATACAAACAATGTGTTCAGTACTATTGAGTAGCTGGATTGAATCACCCAGGACGCATGGGTATGTGAACAGTGCGGGTGATTTGACATATATGATGTTGAAACCGGCGTAAAACACCCAACAATACAAACAGAACGACCTTTGAAATCATGATTAGCAATGGCTCATCTTTCCACACTGTTTTCAGTCCTAACGCATAGCTGGGTTGATTATCCCAGGTCCCATGAGTTTGTGAACTGTGAGAGTGATTGGACATAAATGCTGTTGGAAACGGCCTAAAACTCCGTACAGTGCACTCGAAACGACCTTTGAAAACATGATGAGCAATGGCTCCTTATGCCACACTGTTTTCAGTCTTATCGCGTAGATTGGTTGATTCACCCAGGAAGCAGTGTGTGTGTGTGTGTGTGTGTGTGTGTGTGTGTGAGCAGTGAGGGGTATTGGGCATACATGCTGTTGAAAACGGCCTAAAACCCCAACAATGCAAGCAAAACGACCTTTGAAAACATGATGAGCAATGGCTGTTTTTATCACAATGTTTTCGACAGTTCACTTATCGGGAGTGTATGCATGTGGGAACGGGGTTATGGGAAAATCGTTCACCGTAACGCCGAAAGGGATTTGGCCTGCAGAGGTGCGAAGACCCGTGAACAGATCTTAACCCTTTCCCACATGCTGATATTTGATGCCACTTTCCACACTTATTTAGTCATGCAACAACTCGCTTCCAAGATCAAAACCCATACAATGCAAACAAAACGACATTTTAAAGCATGGCGGGCAATTGCTTCTCTTGCCACAATGTGTTCAGGTCTATTGCATAGCTGGGTTGATTCACCCAGGGATCACGAGTGTGTGAACTGACGGGGTGGTATGACTTGAGTGATGTGGAAATCGGCCTACAACACCCAACATTACAAACAAAACGACCTCTGAAAGCAGGGCGGGCAATTGCTCCCTTTGTCACAGTGTGTTCAGTACTATTGAGTAGCTGGGTTGAATCACCCAGGACGCATGGGTATGTGAAGAGTGCGTGTGATTTGACATATATGATGTTGAAAACGACGTTAAACACCTAACAATACAAACAAAACGACCTTTGAAATCATGATTAGCAATGGCTCCTCTTTCCACACTGTTTTCAGTCCTAACGCATAGCTGGGTTGAATCACCCAGGACGCATGAGCATGTGAACAGTGGGTGCAATTTGACATGTATGATGTTGAAAACGGCGTAAAACACCCAACAACGCGATCAAAAGGACCTCTTACCACACTGTTTTCAGTCCTATTGCCTAGCTGGGTAGAATCACTCAGAAAACATGAGTGTGTGCAAACAAAACGACATTTTAAAGCATGGCGGGCAATTGCTTCTCTTGCCACACTGTGTTCAGGTCTATTGCATAGCTGGGTTGATTCACCCAGGGATCACGAGTGTGTGAACTGACGGGGTGGTATGACTGGAATGATGTGGAAAACGGCCTAAAACACCCAACAATACAAACAATGTGTTCAGTACTATTGAGTAGCTGGATTGAATCACCCAGGACGCATGGGTATGTGAACAGTGCGGGTGATTTGACATATATGATGTTGAAACCGGCGTAAAACACCCAACAATACAAACAGAACGACCTTTGAAATCATGATTAGCAATGGCTCATCTTTCCACACTGTTTTCAGTCCTAACGCATAGCTGGGTTGATTATCCCAGGTCCCATGAGTTTGTGAACTGTGAGAGTGATTGGACATACATGCTGTTGGAAACGGCCTAAAACTCCGTACAGTGCACTCGAAACGACCTTTGAAAACATGATGAGCAATGGCTCCTTATGCCACACTGTTTTCAGTCTTATCGCGTAGATTGGTTGATTCACCCAGGAAGCAGTGTGTGTGTGTGTGTGTGTGTGTGTGTGTGTGTGTGAGCAGTGAGGGGTATTGGGCATACATGCTGTTGAAAACGGCCTAAAACCCCAACAATGCAAGCAAAACGACCTTTGAAAACATGATGAGCAATGGCTGTTTTTATCACAATGTTTTCGACAGTTCACTTATCGGGAGTGTATGCATGTGGGAACGGGGTTATGGGAAAATCGTTCACCGTAACGCCGAAAGGGATTTGGCCTGCAGAGGTGCGAAGACCCGTGAACAGATCTTAACCCTTTCCCACATGCTGATATTTGATGCCACTTTCCACACTTATTTAGTCATGCAACAACTCGCTTCCAAGATCAAAACCCATACAATGCAAACAAAACGACATTTTAAAGCATGGCGGGCAATTGCTTCTCTTGCCACAATGTGTTCAGGTCTATTGCATAGCTGGGTTGATTCACCCAGGGATCACGAGTGTGTGAACTGACGGGGTGGTATGACTTGAGTGATGTGGAAATCGGCCTACAACACCCAACATTACAAACAAAACGACCTCTGAAAGCAGGGCGGGCAATTGCTCCCTTTGTCACAGTGTGTTCAGTACTATTGAGTAGCTGGGTTGAATCACCCAGGACGCATGGGTATGTGAAGAGTGCGTGTGATTTGACATATATGATGTTGAAAACGACGTTAAACACCTAACAATACAAACAAAACGACCTTTGAAATCATGATTAGCAATGGCTCCTCTTTCCACACTGTTTTCAGTCCTAACGCATAGCTGGGTTGAATCACCCAGGACGCATGAGCATGTGAACAGTGGGTGCAATTTGACATGTATGATGTTGAAAACGGCGTAAAACACCCAACAACGCGATCAAAAGGACCTCTTACCACACTGTTTTCAGTCCTATTGCCTAGCTGGGTAGAATCACTCAGAAAACATGAGTGTGTGCAAACAAAACGACATTTTAAAGCATGGCGGGCAATTGCTTCTCTTGCCACACTGTGTTCAGGTCTATTGCATAGCTGGGTTGATTCACCCAGGGATCACGAGTGTGTGAACTGACGGGGTGGTATGACTGGAATGATGTGGAAAACGGCCTAAAACACCCAACAATACAAACAATGTGTTCAGTACTATTGAGTAGCTGGATTGAATCACCCAGGACGCATGGGTATGTGAACAGTGCGGGTGATTTGACATATATGATGTTGAAACCGGCGTAAAACACCCAACAATACAAACAGAACGACCTTTGAAATCATGATTAGCAATGGCTCATCTTTCCACACTGTTTTCAGTCCTAACGCATAGCTGGGTTGATTATCCCAGGTCCCATGAGTTTGTGAACTGTGAGAGTGATTGGACATAAATGCTGTTGGAAACGGCCTAAAACTCCGTACAGTGCACTCGAAACGACCTTTGAAAACATGATGAGCAATGGCTCCTTATGCCACACTGTTTTCAGTCTTATCGCGTAGATTGGTTGATTCACCCAGGAAGCAGTGTGTGTGTGTGTGTGTGTGTGTGTGTGTGTGTGAGCAGTGAGGGGTATTGGGCATACATGCTGTTGAAAACGGCCTAAAACCCCAACAATGCAAGCAAAACGACCTTTGAAAACATGATGAGCAATGGCTGTTTTTATCACAATGTTTTCGACAGTTCACTTATCGGGAGTGTATGCATGTGGGAACGGGGTTATGGGAAAATCGTTCACCGTAACGCCGAAAGGGATTTGGCCTGCAGAGGTGCGAAGACCCGTGAACAGATCTTAACCCTTTCCCACATGCTGATATTTGATGCCACTTTCCACACTTATTTAGTCATGCAACAACTCGCTTCCAAGATCAAAACCCATACAATGCAAACAAAACGACATTTTAAAGCATGGCGGGCAATTGCTTCTCTTGCCACAATGTGTTCAGGTCTATTGCATAGCTGGGTTGATTCACCCAGGGATCACGAGTGTGTGAACTGACGGGGTGGTATGACTTGAGTGATGTGGAAATCGGCCTACAACACCCAACATTACAAACAAAACGACCTCTGAAAGCAGGGCGGGCAATTGCTCCCTTTGTCACAGTGTGTTCAGTACTATTGAGTAGCTGGGTTGAATCACCCAGGACGCATGGGTATGTGAAGAGTGCGTGTGATTTGACATATATGATGTTGAAAACGACGTTAAACACCTAACAATACAAACAAAACGACCTTTGAAATCATGATTAGCAATGGCTCCTCTTTCCACACTGTTTTCAGTCCTAACGCATAGCTGGGTTGAATCACCCAGGACGCATGAGCATGTGAACAGTGGGTGCAATTTGACATGTATGATGTTGAAAACGGCGTAAAACACCCAACAACGCGATCAAAAGGACCTCTTACCACACTGTTTTCAGTCCTATTGCCTAGCTGGGTAGAATCACTCAGAAAACATGAGTGTGTGCAAACAAAACGACATTTTAAAGCATGGCGGGCAATTGCTTCTCTTGCCACACTGTGTTCAGGTCTATTGCATAGCTGGGTTGATTCACCCAGGGATCACGAGTGTGTGAACTGACGGGGTGGTATGACTGGAATGATGTGGAAAACGGCCTAAAACACCCAACAATACAAACAATGTGTTCAGTACTATTGAGTAGCTGGATTGAATCACCCAGGACGCATGGGTATGTGAACAGTGCGGGTGATTTGACATATATGATGTTGAAACCGGCGTAAAACACCCAACAATACAAACAGAACGACCTTTGAAATCATGATTAGCAATGGCTCATCTTTCCACACTGTTTTCAGTCCTAACGCATAGCTGGGTTGATTATCCCAGGTCCCATGAGTTTGTGAACTGTGAGAGTGATTGGACATAAATGCTGTTGGAAACGGCCTAAAACTCCGTACAGTGCACTCGAAACGACCTTTGAAAACATGATGAGCAATGGCTCCTTATGCCACACTGTTTTCAGTCTTATCGCGTAGATTGGTTGATTCACCCAGGAAGCAGTGTGTGTGTGTGTGTGTGTGTGTGTGTGTGTGTGTGAGCAGTGAGGGGTATTGGGCATACATGCTGTTGAAAACGGCCTAAAACCCCAACAATGCAAGCAAAACGACCTTTGAAAACATGATGAGCAATGGCTGTTTTTATCACAATGTTTTCGACAGTTCACTTATCGGGAGTGTATGCATGTGGGAACGGGGTTATGGGAAAATCGTTCACCGTAACGCCGAAAGGGATTTGGCCTGCAGAGGTGCGAAGACCCGTGAACAGATCTTAACCCTTTCCCACATGCTGATATTTGATGCCACTTTCCACACTTATTTAGTCATGCAACAACTCGCTTCCAAGATCAAAACCCATACAATGCAAACAAAACGACATTTTAAAGCATGGCGGGCAATTGCTTCTCTTGCCACAATGTGTTCAGGTCTATTGCATAGCTGGGTTGATTCACCCAGGGATCACGAGTGTGTGAACTGACGGGGTGGTATGACTTGAGTGATGTGGAAATCGGCCTACAACACCCAACATTACAAACAAAACGACCTCTGAAAGCAGGGCGGGCAATTGCTCCCTTTGTCACAGTGTGTTCAGTACTATTGAGTAGCTGGGTTGAATCACCCAGGACGCATGGGTATGTGAAGAGTGCGTGTGATTTGACATATATGATGTTGAAAACGACGTTAAACACCTAACAATACAAACAAAACGACCTTTGAAATCATGATTAGCAATGGCTCCTCTTTCCACACTGTTTTCAGTCCTAACGCATAGCTGGGTTGAATCACCCAGGACGCATGAGCATGTGAACAGTGGGTGCAATTTGACATGTATGATGTTGAAAACGGCGTAAAACACCCAACAACGCGATCAAAAGGACCTCTTACCACACTGTTTTCAGTCCTATTGCCTAGCTGGGTAGAATCACTCAGAAAACATGAGTGTGTGCAAACAAAACGACATTTTAAAGCATGGCGGGCAATTGCTTCTCTTGCCACACTGTGTTCAGGTCTATTGCATAGCTGGGTTGATTCACCCAGGGATCACGAGTGTGTGAACTGACGGGGTGGTATGACTGGAATGATGTGGAAAACGGCCTAAAACACCCAACAATACAAACAATGTGTTCAGTACTATTGAGTAGCTGGATTGAATCACCCAGGACGCATGGGTATGTGAACAGTGCGGGTGATTTGACATATATGATGTTGAAACCGGCGTAAAACACCCAACAATACAAACAGAACGACCTTTGAAATCATGATTAGCAATGGCTCATCTTTCCACACTGTTTTCAGTCCTAACGCATAGCTGGGTTGATTATCCCAGGTCCCATGAGTTTGTGAACTGTGAGAGTGATTGGACATAAATGCTGTTGGAAACGGCCTAAAACTCCGTACAGTGCACTCGAAACGACCTTTGAAAACATGATGAGCAATGGCTCCTTATGCCACACTGTTTTCAGTCTTATCGCGTAGATTGGTTGATTCACCCAGGAAGCAGTGTGTGTGTGTGTGTGTGTGTGTGTGTGTGTGTGAGCAGTGAGGGGTATTGGGCATACATGCTGTTGAAAACGGCCTAAAACCCCAACAATGCAAGCAAAACGACCTTTGAAAACATGATGAGCAATGGCTGTTTTTATCACAATGTTTTCGACAGTTCACTTATCGGGAGTGTATGCATGTGGGAACGGGGTTATGGGAAAATCGTTCACCGTAACGCCGAAAGGGATTTGGCCTGCAGAGGTGCGAAGACCCGTGAACAGATCTTAACCCTTTCCCACATGCTGATATTTGATGCCACTTTCCACACTTATTTAGTCATGCAACAACTCGCTTCCAAGATCAAAACCCATACAATGCAAACAAAACGACATTTTAAAGCATGGCGGGCAATTGCTTCTCTTGCCACAATGTGTTCAGGTCTATTGCATAGCTGGGTTGATTCACCCAGGGATCACGAGTGTGTGAACTGACGGGGTGGTATGACTTGAGTGATGTGGAAATCGGCCTACAACACCCAACATTACAAACAAAACGACCTCTGAAAGCAGGGCGGGCAATTGCTCCCTTTGTCACAGTGTGTTCAGTACTATTGAGTAGCTGGGTTGAATCACCCAGGACGCATGGGTATGTGAAGAGTGCGTGTGATTTGACATATATGATGTTGAAAACGACGTTAAACACCTAACAATACAAACAAAACGACCTTTGAAATCATGATTAGCAATGGCTCCTCTTTCCACACTGTTTTCAGTCCTAACGCATAGCTGGGTTGAATCACCCAGGACGCATGAGCATGTGAACAGTGGGTGCAATTTGACATGTATGATGTTGAAAACGGCGTAAAACACCCAACAACGCGATCAAAAGGACCTCTTACCACACTGTTTTCAGTCCTATTGCCTAGCTGGGTAGAATCACTCAGAAAACATGAGTGTGTGCAAACAAAACGACATTTTAAAGCATGGCGGGCAATTGCTTCTCTTGCCACACTGTGTTCAGGTCTATTGCATAGCTGGGTTGATTCACCCAGGGATCACGAGTGTGTGAACTGACGGGGTGGTATGACTGGAATGATGTGGAAAACGGCCTAAAACACCCAACAATACAAACAATGTGTTCAGTACTATTGAGTAGCTGGATTGAATCACCCAGGACGCATGGGTATGTGAACAGTGCGGGTGATTTGACATATATGATGTTGAAACCGGCGTAAAACACCCAACAATACAAACAGAACGACCTTTGAAATCATGATTAGCAATGGCTCATCTTTCCACACTGTTTTCAGTCCTAACGCATAGCTGGGTTGATTATCCCAGGTCCCATGAGTTTGTGAACTGTGAGAGTGATTGGACATAAATGCTGTTGGAAACGGCCTAAAACTCCGTACAGTGCACTCGAAACGACCTTTGAAAACATGATGAGCAATGGCTCCTTATGCCACACTGTTTTCAGTCTTATCGCGTAGATTGGTTGATTCACCCAGGAAGCAGTGTGTGTGTGTGTGTGTGTGTGTGTGTGTGAGCAGTGAGGGGTATTGGGCATACATGCTGTTGAAAACGGCCTAAAACCCCAACAATGCAAGCAAAACGACCTTTGAAAACATGATGAGCAATGGCTGTTTTTATCACAATGTTTTCGACAGTTCACTTATCGGGAGTGTATGCATGTGGGAACGGGGTTATGGGAAAATCGTTCACCGTAACGCCGAAAGGGATTTGGCCTGCAGAGGTGCGAAGACCCGTGAACAGATCTTAACCCTTTCCCACATGCTGATATTTGATGCCACTTTCCACACTTATTTAGTCATGCAACAACTCGCTTCCAAGATCAAAACCCATACAATGCAAACAAAACGACATTTTAAAGCATGGCGGGCAATTGCTTCTCTTGCCACAATGTGTTCAGGTCTATTGCATAGCTGGGTTGATTCACCCAGGGATCACGAGTGTGTGAACTGACGGGGTGGTATGACTTGAGTGATGTGGAAATCGGCCTACAACACCCAACATTACAAACAAAACGACCTCTGAAAGCAGGGCGGGCAATTGCTCCCTTTGTCACAGTGTGTTCAGTACTATTGAGTAGCTGGGTTGAATCACCCAGGACGCATGGGTATGTGAAGAGTGCGTGTGATTTGACATATATGATGTTGAAAACGACGTTAAACACCTAACAATACAAACAAAACGACCTTTGAAATCATGATTAGCAATGGCTCCTCTTTCCACACTGTTTTCAGTCCTAACGCATAGCTGGGTTGAATCACCCAGGACGCATGAGCATGTGAACAGTGGGTGCAATTTGACATGTATGATGATGATGTTGAAAACGGCGTAAAACACCCAACAACGCGATCAAAAGGACCTCTTACCACACTGTTTTCAGTCCTATTGCCTAGCTGGGTAGAATCACTCAGAAAACATGAGTGTGTGCAAACAAAACGACATTTTAAAGCATGGCGGGCAATTGCTTCTCTTGCCACACTGTGTTCAGGTCTATTGCATAGCTGGGTTGATTCACCCAGGGATCACGAGTGTGTGAACTGACGGGGTGGTATGACTGGAATGATGTGGAAAACGGCCTAAAACACCCAACAATACAAACAATGTGTTCAGTACTATTGAGTAGCTGGATTGAATCACCCAGGACGCATGGGTATGTGAACAGTGCGGGTGATTTGACATATATGATGTTGAAACCGGCGTAAAACACCCAACAATACAAACAGAACGACCTTTGAAATCATGATTAGCAATGGCTCATCTTTCCACACTGTTTTCAGTCCTAACGCATAGCTGGGTTGATTATCCCAGGTCCCATGAGTTTGTGAACTGTGAGAGTGATTGGACATAAATGCTGTTGGAAACGGCCTAAAACTCCGTACAGTGCACTCGAAACGACCTTTGAAAACATGATGAGCAATGGCTCCTTATGCCACACTGTTTTCAGTCTTATCGCGTAGATTGGTTGATTCACCCAGGAAGCAGTGTGTGTGTGTGTGTGTGTGTGTGTGTGTGTGTGAGCAGTGAGGGGTATTGGGCATACATGCTGTTGAAAACGGCCTAAAACCCCAACAATGCAAGCAAAACGACCTTTGAAAACATGATGAGCAATGGCTGTTTTTATCACAATGTTTTCGACAGTTCACTTATCGGGAGTGTATGCATGTGGGAACGGGGTTATGGGAAAATCGTTCACCGTAACGCCGAAAGGGATTTGGCCTGCAGAGGTGCGAAGACCCGTGAACAGATCTTAACCCTTTCCACATGCTGATATTTGATGCCACTTTCCACACTTATTTAGTCATGCAACAACTCGCTTCCAAGATCAAAACCCATACAATGCAAACAAAACGACATTTTAAAGCATGGCGGGCAATTGCTTCTCTTGCCACAATGTGTTCAGGTCTATTGCATAGCTGGGTTGATTCAACCAGGGATCACGAGTGTGTGAACTGACGGGGTGGTATGACTTGAGTGATGTGGAAATCGGCCTACAACACCCAACATTACAAACAAAACGACCTCTGAAAGCAGGGCGGGCAATTGCTCCCTTTGTCACAGTGTGTTCAGTACTATTGAGTAGCTGGGTTGAATCACCCAGGACGCATGGGTATGTGAAGAGTGCGTGTGATTTGACATATATGATGTTGAAAACGACGTTAAACACCTAACAATACAAACAAAACGACCTTTGAAATCATGATTAGCAATGGCTCCTCTTTCCACACTGTTTTCAGTCCTAACGCATAGCTGGGTTGAATCACCCAGGACGCATGAGCATGTGAACAGTGGGTGCAATTTGACATGTATGATGTTGAAAACGGCGTAAAACACCCAACAACGCGATCAAAAGGACCTCTTACCACACTGTTTTCAGTCCTATTGCCTAGCTGGGTAGAATCACTCAGAAAACATGAGTGTGTGCAAACAAAACGACATTTTAAAGCATGGCGGGCAATTGCTTCTCTTGCCACACTGTGTTCAGGTCTATTGCATAGCTGGGTTGATTCACCCAGGGATCACGAGTGTGTGAACTGACGGGGTGGTATGACTGGAATGATGTGGAAAACGGCCTAAAACACCCAACAATACAAACAATGTGTTCAGTACTATTGAGTAGCTGGATTGAATCACCCAGGACGCATGGGTATGTGAACAGTGCGGGTGATTTGACATATATGATGTTGAAACCGGCGTAAAACACCCAACAATACAAACAGAACGACCTTTGAAATCATGATTAGCAATGGCTCATCTTTCCACACTGTTTTCAGTCCTAACGCATAGCTGGGTTGATTATCCCAGGTCCCATGAGTTTGTGAACTGTGAGAGTGATTGGACATAAATGCTGTTGGAAACGGCCTAAAACTCCGTACAGTGCACTCGAAACGACCTTTGAAAACATGATGAGCAATGGCTCCTTATGCCACACTGTTTTCAGTCTTATCGCGTAGATTGGTTGATTCACCCAGGAAGCAGTGTGTGTGTGTGTGTGTGTGTGTGTGTGTGTGTGTGAGCAGTGAGGGGTATTGGGCATACATGCTGTTGAAAACGGCCTAAAACCCCAACAATGCAAGCAAAACGACCTTTGAAAACATGATGAGCAATGGCTGTTTTTATCACAATGTTTTCGACAGTTCACTTATCGGGAGTGTATGCATGTGGGAACGGGGTTATGGGAAAATCGTTCACCGTAACGCCGAAAGGGATTTGGCCTGCAGAGGTGCGAAGACCCGTGAACAGATCTTAACCCTTTCCCACATGCTGATATTTGATGCCACTTTCCACACTTATTTAGTCATGCAACAACTCGCTTCCAAGATCAAAACCCATACAATGCAAACAAAACGACATTTTAAAGCATGGCGGGCAATTGCTTCTCTTGCCACAATGTGTTCAGGTCTATTGCATAGCTGGGTTGATTCACCCAGGGATCACGAGTGTGTGAACTGACGGGGTGGTATGACTTGAGTGATGTGGAAATCGGCCTACAACACCCAACATTACAAACAAAACGACCTCTGAAAGCAGGGCGGGCAATTGCTCCCTTTGTCACAGTGTGTTCAGTACTATTGAGTAGCTGGGTTGAATCACCCAGGACGCATGGGTATGTGAAGAGTGCGTGTGATTTGACATATATGATGTTGAAAACGACGTTAAACACCTAACAATACAAACAAAACGACCTTTGAAATCATGATTAGCAATGGCTCCTCTTTCCACACTGTTTTCAGTCCTAACGCATAGCTGGGTTGAATCACCCAGGACGCATGAGCATGTGAACAGTGGGTGCAATTTGACATGTATGATGTTGAAAACGGCGTAAAACACCCAACAACGCGATCAAAAGGACCTCTTACCACACTGTTTTCAGTCCTATTGCCTAGCTGGGTAGAATCACTCAGAAAACATGAGTGTGTGCAAACAAAACGACATTTTAAAGCATGGCGGGCAATTGCTTCTCTTGCCACACTGTGTTCAGGTCTATTGCATAGCTGGGTTGATTCACCCAGGGATCACGAGTGTGTGAACTGACGGGGTGGTATGACTGGAATGATGTGGAAAACGGCCTAAAACACCCAACAATACAAACAATGTGTTCAGTACTATTGAGTAGCTGGATTGAATC
Source organism: Serripes groenlandicus (assembly GCA_031761405.1). NCBI lineage: Eukaryota > Metazoa > Mollusca > Bivalvia > Cardiida > Cardiidae > Serripes > Serripes groenlandicus. Next base: position 61,242 of record JASEVX010000162.1, read on the forward strand.
ACCCAGGACGCATGGGTATGTGAACAGTGCGGGTGATTTGACATATATGATGTTGAAACCGGCGTAAAACACCCAACAATACAAACAGAACGACCTTTGAAATCATGATTAGCAATGGCTCATCTTTCCACACTGTTTTCAGTCCTAACGCATAGCTGGGTTGATTATCCCAGGTCCCATGAGTTTGTGAACTGTGAGAGTGATTGGACATAAATGCTGTTGGAAACGGCCTAAAACTCCGTACAGTGCACTCGAAACGACCTTTGAAAACATGATGAGCAATGGCTCCTTATGCCACACTGTTTTCAGTCTTATCGCGTAGATTGGTTGATTCACCCAGGAAGCAGTGTGTGTGTGTGTGTGTGTGTGTGTGTGTGTGTGAGCAGTGAGGGGTATTGGGCATACATGCTGTTGAAAACGGCCTAAAACCCCAACAATGCAAGCAAAACGACCTTTGAAAACATGATGAGCAATGGCTGTTTTTATCACAATGTTTTCGACAGTTCACTTATCGGGAGTGTATGCATGTGGGAACGGGGTTATGGGAAAATCGTTCACCGTAACGCCGAAAGGGATTTGGCCTGCAGAGGTGCGAAGACCCGTGAACAGATCTTAACCCTTTCCCACATGCTGATATTTGATGCCACTTTCCACACTTATTTAGTCATGCAACAACTCGCTTCCAAGATCAAAACCCATACAATGCAAACAAAACGACATTTTAAAGCATGGCGGGCAATTGCTTCTCTTGCCACAATGTGTTCAGGTCTATTGCATAGCTGGGTTGATTCACCCAGGGATCACGAGTGTGTGAACTGACGGGGTGGTGGTATGACTGGAATGATGTTGAAAACGGCCTTAAACACCCAACAATAGAAACAAAACGACCTCTGAAAGCAGGGCGGGCCATTGCTCCCTTTGTCACAGTGTGTACAGTACTATTGAGTAGCTGGGTCGAATCACCCAGGACGAATGAGTATGTGAACAGTGCGGGTGATTTGACATATATGATGTTGAAAACGGCGTAAAACACCCACCAATACAAACACAACGACCTTTGAAATCATGGCGAGCAATGGCTCCTCTTTCCACACTGTTTTCAGTGTTATCGCGTAGCTGGGTTGATTCACCCAGGTCCCATGAGTTTGTGAACTGTGAGGGTGATTGCACATACATGCTATTGAAAACGGCCTAAAACTCCGTACGTACAGTGCACTCAAAACGACCTTTGAAAACATGATGAGCAATGCCTCCTTATACCACACTGTTTTCAGTCTTATCGCGTAGATGGGTTGATTCACCCAGGAAGCATGTGTGTTCGAGCAGTGAGGGTTATTCAACATAAATGCTGTTGTAAACGGCCTAAAAAATCCAACAACGCAATCAAAACGACCTTTGTAAACATGATGAGCAATGGCTACTCTTACCACACTGTTTTCAGTCCTATTGCCTAGCTGGGTAGAATAACCCAGAAAACATGAGTATGTGACCTTTGTAAACGTGATAAGCAATGGCTCCTCTTTCCACACTGTTTTCAGTCCTAACGCAACGCTGGGCCGGTTCACCCAGGTCCCATGAGTTTGTGAACTGTGAGGGTGATCGCACATACATGCTACTGAAAGCAGCCTAAATCTCCGTACAGTGCACTCAAAGCGACCTTTGAAAACATGAGGAGCAATGGCTCCTTATACCACACTGTTTTCAGTATTATCACCCAGAAAACATGAGTATGTGGACTGTGATGGCGATTGGGCATACATGCTGTTGAAAACGGCCTAAAACCCCAACAATGCAAGCAAAACGACCTTTGACAACATGATGAGCAATGGCTGTTTTTATCACAATGTTTTCGATAGTTCATTTTATAGGGAGTTTGTGTATGTGGGAAAGGGGTTATGGGAAAATCGTTCACTGTACCGCCGAAAGGGTTTTAGCCTGCAGAGGTGCGAAGACCAGTGAACACTTTCTAACGCTTTCCCACATGCAGATACTTTATGCCAATTTCCACACTTATTTAGTCATGCAACAACTCGCTTCCAATATCAAAACCCCTACAATGCAAACAAAACGCCATTTCAAAGCATGGCGGGCAATTGCTTCTTTTGCCCCAATGTGTTCAGGTATATTGCACAGCTGGGTTTATTCACCCAGGGATCACGGGTGTGTGAACTGACGGGGTGGTATGACTGGAATGATGTTGAAAACGGCCTTAAACACCCAACAATAGAAACAAAACGACCTCTGAAAGCAGGGCGGGCCATTGCTCCCTTTGTCACAGTGTGTACAGTACTATTGAGTAGCTGGGTCGAATCACCCAGGACGAATGAGTATGTGAACAGTGCGGGTGATTTGACATATATGATGTTGAAAACGGCGTAAAACACCCACCAATACAAACACAACGACCTTTGAAATCATGGCGAGCAATGGCTCCTCTTTCCACACTGTTTTCAGTGTTATCGCGTAGCTGGGTTGATTCACCCAGGTCCCATGAGTTTGTGAACTGTGAGGGTGATTGCACATACATGCTATTGAAAACGGCCTAAAACTCCGTACGTACAGTGCACTCAAAACGACCTTTGAAAACATGATGAGCAATGCCTCCTTATACCACACTGTTTTCAGTCTTATCGCGTAGATGGGTTGATTCACCCAGGAAGCATGTGTGTTCGAGCAGTGAGGGTTATTCAACATAAATGCTGTTGTAAACGGCCTAAAAAATCCAACAACGCAATCAAAACGACCTTTGTAAACATGATGAGCAATGGCTACTCTTACCACACTGTTTTCAGTCCTATTGCCTAGCTGGGTAGAATAACCCAGAAAACATGAGTATGTGACCTTTGTAAACGTGATAAGCAATGGCTCCTCTTTCCACACTGTTTTCAGTCCTAACGCAACGCTGGGCCGGTTCACCCAGGTCCCATGAGTTTGTGAACTGTGAGGGTGATCGCACATACATGCTACTGAAAGCAGCCTAAATCTCCGTACAGTGCACTCAAAGCGACCTTTGAAAACATGAGGAGCAATGGCTCCTTATACCACACTGTTTTCAGTATTATCACCCAGAAAACATGAGTATGTGGACTGTGATGGCGATTGGGCATACATGCTGTTGAAAACGGCCTAAAACCCCAACAATGCAAGCAAAACGACCTTTGACAACATGATGAGCAATGGCTGTTTTTATCACAATGTTTTCGATAGTTCATTTTATAGGGAGTTTGTGTATGTGGGAAAGGGGTTATGGGAAAATCGTTCACTGTACCGCCGAAAGGGTTTTAGCCTGCAGAGGTGCGAAGACCAGTGAACACTTTCTAACGCTTTCCCACATGCAGATACTTTATGCCAATTTCCACACTTATTTAGTCATGCAACAACTCGCTTCCAATATCAAAACCCCTACAATGCAAACAAAACGCCATTTCAAAGCATGGCGGGCAATTGCTTCTTTTGCCCCAATGTGTTCAGGTATATTGCACAGCTGGGTTTATTCACCCAGGGATCACGGGTGTGTGAACTGACGGGGTGGTATGACTGGAATGATGTTGAAAACGGCCTTAAACACCCAACAATAGAAACAAAACGACCTCTGAAAGCAGGGCGGGCCATTGCTCCCTTTGTCACAGTGTGTACAGTACTATTGAGTAGCTGGGTCGAATCACCCAGGACGAATGAGTATGTGAACAGTGCGGGTGATTTGACATATATGATGTTGAAAACGGCGTAAAACACCCACCAATACAAACACAACGACCTTTGAAATCATGGCGAGCAATGGCTCCTCTTTCCACACTGTTTTCAGTGTTATCGCGTAGCTGGGTTGATTCACCCAGGTCCCATGAGTTTGTGAACTGTGAGGGTGATTGCACATACATGCTATTGAAAACGGCCTAAAACTCCGTACGTACAGTGCACTCAAAACGACCTTTGAAAACATGATGAGCAATGCCTCCTTATACCACACTGTTTTCAGTCTTATCGCGTAGATGGGTTGATTCACCAGGAAGCATGTGTGTTCGAGCAGTGAGGGTTATTCAACATAAATGCTGTTGTAAACGGCCTAAAAAATCCAACAACGCAATCAAAACGACCTTTGTAAACATGATGAGCAATGGCTACTCTTACCACACTGTTTTCAGTCCTATTGCCTAGCTGGGTAGAATAACCCAGAAAACATGAGTATGTGACCTTTGTAAACGTGATAAGCAATGGCTCCTCTTTCCACACTGTTTTCAGTCCTAACGCAACGCTGGGCCGGTTCACCCAGGTCCCATGAGTTTGTGAACTGTGAGGGTGATCGCACATACATGCTACTGAAAGCAGCCTAAATCTCCGTACAGTGCACTCAAAGCGACCTTTGAAAACATGAGGAGCACTGGCTCCTTATACCACACTGTTTTCAGTATTATCACCCAGAAAACATGAGTATGTGGACTGTGATGGCGATTGGGCATACATGCTGTTGAAAACGGCCTAAAACCCCAACAATGCAAGCAAACGACCTTTGACAACATGATGAGCAATGGCTGTTTTTATCACAATGTTTTCGATAGTTCATTTTATAGGGAGTTTGTGTATGTGGGAAAGGGGTTATGGAAAATCGTTCACTGTACCGCCGAAAGGGTTTTAGCCTGCAGAGGTGCGAAGACCAGTGAACACTTTCTAACGCTTTCCCACATGCAGATACTTTATGCCAATTTCCACACTTATTTAGTCATGCAACAACTCGCTTCCAATATCAAAACCCCTACAATGCAAACAAAACGCCATTTCAAAGCATGGCGGGCAATTGCTTCTTTTGCCCAATGTGTTCAGGTATATTGCACAGCTGGGTTTATTCACCCAGGGATCACGGGTGTGTGAACTGACGGGGTGGTATGACTGGAATGATGTTGAAAACGGCCTTAAACACCCAACAATAGAAACAAAACGACCTCTGAAAGCAGGGCGGGCCATTGCTCCCTTTGTCACAGTGTGTACAGTACTATTGAGTAGCTGGGTCGAATCACCCAGGACGAAATGAGTATGTGAACAGTGCGGGTGATTTGACATATATGATGTTGAAAACGGCGTAAACACCCACCCACCAATACAAACACAACGACCTTTGAAATCATGGCGAGCAATGGCTCCTCTTTCCACACTGTTTTCAGTGTTATCGCGTAGCTGGGTTGATTCACCCAGGTCCCATGAGTTTGTGAACTGTGAGGGTGATTGCACATACATGCTATTGAAAACGGCCTAAAACTCCGTACGTACAGTGCACTCAAAACGACCTTTGAAAACATGATGAGCAATGCCTCCTTATACCACACTGTTTTCAGTCTTATCGCGTAGATGGGTTGATTCACCCAGGAAGCATGTGTGTTCGAGCAGTGAGGGTTATTCAACATAAATGCTGTTGTAAACGGCCTAAAAAATCCAACAACGCAATCAAAACGACCTTTGTAAACATGATGAGCAATGGCTACTCTTACCACACTGTTTTCAGTCCTATTGCCTAGCTGGGTAGAATAACCCAGAAAACATGAGTATGTGACCTTTGTAAACGTGATAAGCAATGGCTCCTCTTTCCACACTGTTTTCAGTCCTAACGCAACGCTGGGCCGGTTCACCCAGGTCCCATGAGTTTGTGAACTGTGAGGGTGATCGCACATACATGCTACTGAAAGCAGCCTAAATCTCCGTACAGTGCACTCAAAGCGACCTTTGAAAACATGAGGAGCAATGGCTCCTTATACCACACTGTTTTCAGTATTATCACCCAGAAAACATGAGTATGTGGACTGTGATGGCGATTGGGCATACATGCTGTTGAAAACGGCCTAAAACCCCAACAATGCAAGCAAAACGACCTTTGACAACATGATGAGCAATGGCTGTTTTTATCACAATGTTTTCGATAGTTCATTTTATAGGGAGTTTGTGTATGTGGGAAAGGGGTTATGGGAAAATCGTTCACTGTACCGCCGAAAGGGTTTTAGCCTGCAGAGGTGCGAAGACCAGTGAACACTTTCTAACGCTTTCCCACATGCAGATACTTTATGCCAATTTCCACACTTATTTAGTCATGCAACAACTCGCTTCCAATATCAAAACCCCTACAATGCAAACAAAACGCCATTTCAAAGCATGGCGGGCAATTGCTTCTTTTGCCCCAATGTGTTCAGGTATATTGCACAGCTGGGTTTATTCACCCAGGGATCACGGGTGTGTGAACTGACGGGGTGGTATGACTGGAATGATGTTGAAAACGGCCTTAAACACCCAACAATAGAAACAAAACGACCTCTGAAAGCAGGGCGGGCCATTGCTCCCTTTGTCACAGTGTGTACAGTACTATTGAGTAGCTGGGTCGAATCACCCAGGACGAATGAGTATGTGAACAGTGCGGGTGATTTGACATATATGATGTTGAAAACGGCGTAAAACACCCACCAATACAAACACAACGACCTTTGAAATCATGGCGAGCAATGGCTCCTCTTTCCACACTGTTTTCAGTGTTATCGCGTAGCTGGGTTGATTCACCCAGGTCCCATGAGTTTGTGAACTGTGAGGGTGATTGCACATACATGCTATTGAAAACGGCCTAAAACTCCGTACGTACAGTGCACTCAAAACGACCTTTGAAAACATGATGAGCAATGCCTCCTTATACCACACTGTTTTCAGTCTTATCGCGTAGATGGGTTGATTCACCCAGGAAGCATGTGTGTTCGAGCAGTGAGGGTTATTCAACATAAATGCTGTTGTAAACGGCCTAAAAAATCCAACAACGCAATCAAAACGACCTTTGTAAACATGATGAGCAATGGCTACTCTTACCACACTGTTTTCAGTCCTATTGCCTAGCTGGGTAGAATAACCCAGAAAACATGAGTATGTGACCTTTGTAAACGTGATAAGCAATGGCTCCTCTTTCCACACTGTTTTCAGTCCTAACGCAACGCTGGGCCGGTTCACCCAGGTCCCATGAGTTTGTGAACTGTGAGGGTGATCGCACATACATGCTACTGAAAGCAGCCTAAATCTCCGTACAGTGCACTCAAAGCGACCTTTGAAAACATGAGGAGCAATGGCTCCTTATACCACACTGTTTTCAGTATTATCACCCAGAAAACATGAGTATGTGGACTGTGATGGCGATTGGGCATACATGCTGTTGAAAACGGCCTAAAACCCCAACAATGCAAGCAAAACGACCTTTGACAACATGATGAGCAATGGCTGTTTTTATCACAATGTTTTCGATAGTTCATTTTATAGGGAGTTTGTGTATGTGGGAAAGGGGTTATGGGAAAATCGTTCACTGTACCGCCGAAAGGGTTTTAGCCTGCAGAGGTGCGAAGACCAGTGAACACTTTCTAACGCTTTCCCACATGCAGATACTTTATGCCAATTTCCACACTTATTTAGTCATGCAACAACTCGCTTCCAATATCAAAACCCCTACAATGCAAACAAAACGCCATTTCAAAGCATGGCGGGCAATTGCTTCTTTTGCCCCAATGTGTTCAGGTATATTGCACAGCTGGGTTTATTCACCCAGGGATCACGGGTGTGTGAACTGACGGGGTGGTATGACTGGAATGATGTTGAAAACGGCCTTAAACACCCAACAATAGAAACAAAACGACCTCTGAAAGCAGGGCGGGCCATTGCTCCCTTTGTCACAGTGTGTACAGTACTATTGAGTAGCTGGGTCGAATCACCCAGGACGAATGAGTATGTGAACAGTGCGGGTGATTTGACATATATGATGTTGAAAACGGCGTAAAACACCCACCAATACAAACACAACGACCTTTGAAATCATGGCGAGCAATGGCTCCTCTTTCCACACTGTTTTCAGTGTTATCGCGTAGCTGGGTTGATTCACCCAGGTCCCATGAGTTTGTGAACTGTGAGGGTGATTGCACATACATGCTATTGAAAACGGCCTAAAACTCCGTACGTACAGTGCACTCAAAACGACCTTTGAAAACATGATGAGCAATGCCTCCTTATACCACACTGTTTTCAGTCTTATCGCGTAGATGGGTTGATTCACCCAGGAAGCATGTGTGTTCGAGCAGTGAGGGTTATTCAACATAAATGCTGTTGTAAACGGCCTAAAAAATCCAACAACGCAATCAAAACGACCTTTGTAAACATGATGAGCAATGGCTACTCTTACCACACTGTTTTCAGTCCTATTGCCTAGCTGGGTAGAATAACCCAGAAAACATGAGTATGTGACCTTTGTAAACGTGATAAGCAATGGCTCCTCTTTCCACACTGTTTTCAGTCCTAACGCAACGCTGGGCCGGTTCACCCAGGTCCCATGAGTTTGTGAACTGTGAGGGTGATCGCACATACATGCTACTGAAAGCAGCCTAAATCTCCGTACAGTGCACTCAAAGCGACCTTTGAAAACATGAGGAGCAATGGCTCCTTATACCACACTGTTTTCAGTATTATCACCCAGAAAACATGAGTATGTGGACTGTGATGGCGATTGGGCATACATGCTGTTGAAAACGGCCTAAAACCCCAACAATGCAAGCAAAACGACCTTTGACAACATGATGAGCAATGGCTGTTTTTATCACAATGTTTTCGATAGTTCATTTTATAGGGAGTTTGTGTATGTGGGAAAGGGGTTATGGGAAAATCGTTCACTGTACCGCCGAAAGGGTTTTAGCCTGCAGAGGTGCGAAGACCAGTGAACACTTTCTAACGCTTTCCCACATGCAGATACTTTATGCCAATTTCCACACTTATTTAGTCATGCAACAACTCGCTTCCAATATCAAAACCCCTACAATGCAAACAAAACGCCATTTCAAAGCATGGCGGGCAATTGCTTCTTTTGCCCCAATGTGTTCAGGTATATTGCACAGCTGGGTTTATTCACCCAGGGATCACGGGTGTGTGAACTGACGGGGTGGTATGACTGGAATGATGTTGAAAACGGCCTTAAACACCCAACAATAGAAACAAAACGACCTCTGAAAGCAGGGCGGGCCATTGCTCCCTTTGTCACAGTGTGTACAGTACTATTGAGTAGCTGGGTCGAATCACCCAGGACGAATGAGTATGTGAACAGTGCGGGTGATTTGACATATATGATGTTGAAAACGGCGTAAAACACCCACCAATACAAACACAACGACCTTTGAAATCATGGCGAGCAATGGCTCCTCTTTCCACACTGTTTTCAGTGTTATCGCGTAGCTGGGTTGATTCACCCAGGTCCCATGAGTTTGTGAACTGTGAGGGTGATTGCACATACATGCTATTGAAAACGGCCTAAAACTCCGTACGTACAGTGCACTCAAAACGACCTTTGAAAACATGATGAGCAATGCCTCCTTATACCACACTGTTTTCAGTCTTATCGCGTAGATGGGTTGATTCACCCAGGAAGCATGTGTGTTCGAGCAGTGAGGGTTATTCAACATAAATGCTGTTGTAAACGGCCTAAAAAATCCAACAACGCAATCAAAACGACCTTTGTAAACATGATGAGCAATGGCTACTCTTACCACACTGTTTTCAGTCCTATTGCCTAGCTGGGTAGAATAACCCAGAAAACATGAGTATGTGACCTTTGTAAACGTGATAAGCAATGGCTCCTCTTTCCACACTGTTTTCAGTCCTAACGCAACGCTGGGCCGGTTCACCCAGGTCCCATGAGTTTGTGAACTGTGAGGGTGATCGCACATACATGCTACTGAAAGCAGCCTAAATCTCCGTACAGTGCACTCAAAGCGACCTTTGAAAACATGAGGAGCAATGGCTCCTTATACCACACTGTTTTCAGTATTATCACCCAGAAAACATGAGTATGTGGACTGTGATGGCGATTGGGCATACATGCTGTTGAAAACGGCCTAAAACCCCAACAATGCAAGCAAAACGACCTTTGACAACATGATGAGCAATGGCTGTTTTTATCACAATGTTTTCGATAGTTCATTTTATAGGGAGTTTGTGTATGTGGGAAAGGGGTTATGGGAAAATCGTTCACTGTACCGCCGAAAGGGTTTTAGCCTGCAGAGGTGCGAAGACCAGTGAACACTTTCTAACGCTTTCCCACATGCAGATACTTTATGCCAATTTCCACACTTATTTAGTCATGCAACAACTCGCTTCCAATATCAAAACCCCTACAATGCAAACAAAACGCCATTTCAAAGCATGGCGGGCAATTGCTTCTTTTGCCCCAATGTGTTCAGGTATATTGCACAGCTGGGTTTATTCACCCAGGGATCACGGGTGTGTGAACTGACGGGGTGGTATGACTGGAATGATGTTGAAAACGGCCTTAAACACCCAACAATAGAAACAAAACGACCTCTGAAAGCAGGGCGGGCCATTGCTCCCTTTGTCACAGTGTGTACAGTACTATTGAGTAGCTGGGTCGAATCACCCAGGACGAATGAGTATGTGAACAGTGCGGGTGATTTGACATATATGATGTTGAAAACGGCGTAAAACACCCACCAATACAAACACAACGACCTTTGAAATCATGGCGAGCAATGGCTCCTCTTTCCACACTGTTTTCAGTGTTATCGCGTAGCTGGGTTGATTCACCCAGGTCCCATGAGTTTGTGAACTGTGAGGGTGATTGCACATACATGCTATTGAAAACGGCCTAAAACTCCGTACGTACAGTGCACTCAAAACGACCTTTGAAAACATGATGAGCAATGCCTCCTTATACCACACTGTTTTCAGTCTTATCGCGTAGATGGGTTGATTCACCCAGGAAGCATGTGTGTTCGAGCAGTGAGGGTTATTCAACATAAATGCTGTTGTAAACGGCCTAAAAAATCCAACAACGCAATCAAAACGACCTTTGTAAACATGATGAGCAATGGCTACTCTTACCACACTGTTTTCAGTCCTATTGCCTAGCTGGGTAGAATAACCCAGAAAACATGAGTATGTGACCTTTGTAAACGTGATAAGCAATGGCTCCTCTTTCCACACTGTTTTCAGTCCTAACGCAACGCTGGGCCGGTTCACCCAGGTCCCATGAGTTTGTGAACTGTGAGGGTGATCGCACATACATGCTACTGAAAGCAGCCTAAATCTCCGTACAGTGCACTCAAAGCGACCTTTGAAAACATGAGGAGCAATGGCTCCTTATACCACACTGTTTTCAGTATTATCACCCAGAAAACATGAGTATGTGGACTGTGATGGCGATTGGGCATACATGCTGTTGAAAACGGCCTAAAACCCCAACAATGCAAGCAAAACGACCTTTGACAACATGATGAGCAATGGCTGTTTTTATCACAATGTTTTCGATAGTTCATTTTATAGGGAGTTTGTGTATGTGGGAAAGGGGTTATGGGAAAATCGTTCACTGTACCGCCGAAAGGGTTTTAGCCTGCAGAGGTGCGAAGACCAGTGAACACTTTCTAACGCTTTCCCACATGCAGATACTTTATGCCAATTTCCACACTTATTTAGTCATGCAACAACTCGCTTCCAATATCAAAACCCCTACAATGCAAACAAAACGCCATTTCAAAGCATGGCGGGCAATTGCTTCTTTTGCCCCAATGTGTTCAGGTATATTGCACAGCTGGGTTTATTCACCCAGGGATCACGGGTGTGTGAACTGACGGGGTGGTATGACTGGAATGATGTTGAAAACGGCCTTAAACACCCAACAATAGAAACAAAACGACCTCTGAAAGCAGGGCGGGCCATTGCTCCCTTTGTCACAGTGTGTACAGTACTATTGAGTAGCTGGGTCGAATCACCCAGGACGAATGAGTATGTGAACAGTGCGGGTGATTTGACATATATGATGTTGAAAACGGCGTAAAACACCCACCAATACAAACACAACGACCTTTGAAATCATGGCGAGCAATGGCTCCTCTTTCCACACTGTTTTCAGTGTTATCGCGTAGCTGGGTTGATTCACCCAGGTCCCATGAGTTTGTGAACTGTGAGGGTGATTGCACATACATGCTATTGAAAACGGCCTAAAACTCCGTACGTACAGTGCACTCAAAACGACCTTTGAAAACATGATGAGCAATGCCTCCTTATACCACACTGTTTTCAGTCTTATCGCGTAGATGGGTTGATTCACCCAGGAAGCATGTGTGTTCGAGCAGTGAGGGTTATTCAACATAAATGCTGTTGTAAACGGCCTAAAAAATCCAACAACGCAATCAAAACGACCTTTGTAAACATGATGAGCAATGGCTACTCTTACCACACTGTTTTCAGTCCTATTGCCTAGCTGGGTAGAATAACCCAGAAAACATGAGTATGTGACCTTTGTAAACGTGATAAGCAATGGCTCCTCTTTCCACACTGTTTTCAGTCCTAACGCAACGCTGGGCCGGTTCACCCAGGTCCCATGAGTTTGTGAACTGTGAGGGTGATCGCACATACATGCTACTGAAAGCAGCCTAAATCTCCGTACAGTGCACTCAAAGCGACCTTTGAAAACATGAGGAGCAATGGCTCCTTATACCACACTGTTTTCAGTATTATCACCCAGAAAACATGAGTATGTGGACTGTGATGGCGATTGGGCATACATGCTGTTGAAAACGGCCTAAAACCCCAACAATGCAAGCAAAACGACCTTTGACAACATGATGAGCAATGGCTGTTTTTATCACAATGTTTTCGATAGTTCATTTTATAGGGAGTTTGTGTATGTGGGAAAGGGGTTATGGGAAAATCGTTCACTGTACCGCCGAAAGGGTTTTAGCCTGCAGAGGTGCGAAGACCAGTGAACACTTTCTAACGCTTTCCCACATGCAGATACTTTATGCCAATTTCCACACTTATTTAGTCATGCAACAACTCGCTTCCAATATCAAAACCCCTACAATGCAAACAAAACGCCATTTCAAAGCATGGCGGGCAATTGCTTCTTTTGCCCCAATGTGTTCAGGTATATTGCACAGCTGGGTTTATTCACCCAGGGATCACGGGTGTGTGAACTGACGGGGTGGTATGACTGGAATGATGTTGAAAACGGCCTTAAACACCCAACAATAGAAACAAAACGACCTCTGAAAGCAGGGCGGGCCATTGCTCCCTTTGTCACAGTGTGTACAGTACTATTGAGTAGCTGGGTCGAATCACCCAGGACGAATGAGTATGTGAACAGTGCGGGTGATTTGACATATATGATGTTGAAAACGGCGTAAAACACCCACCAATACAAACACAACGACCTTTGAAATCATGGCGAGCAATGGCTCCTCTTTCCACACTGTTTTCAGTGTTATCGCGTAGCTGGGTTGATTCACCCAGGTCCCATGAGTTTGTGAACTGTGAGGGTGATTGCACATACATGCTATTGAAAACGGCCTAAAACTCCGTACGTACAGTGCACTCAAAACGACCTTTGAAAACATGATGAGCAATGCCTCCTTATACCACACTGTTTTCAGTCTTATCGCGTAGATGGGTTGATTCACCCAGGAAGCATGTGTGTTCGAGCAGTGAGGGTTATTCAACATAAATGCTGTTGTAAACGGCCTAAAAAATCCAACAACGCAATCAAAACGACCTTTGTAAACATGATGAGCAATGGCTACTCTTACCACACTGTTTTCAGTCCTATTGCCTAGCTGGGTAGAATAACCCAGAAAACATGAGTATGTGACCTTTGTAAACGTGATAAGCAATGGCTCCTCTTTCCACACTGTTTTCAGTCCTAACGCAACGCTGGGCCGGTTCACCCAGGTCCCATGAGTTTGTGAACTGTGAGGGTGATCGCACATACATGCTACTGAAAGCAGCCTAAATCTCCGTACAGTGCACTCAAAGCGACCTTTGAAAACATGAGGAGCAATGGCTCCTTATACCACACTGTTTTCAGTATTATCACCCAGAAAACATGAGTATGTGGACTGTGATGGCGATTGGGCATACATGCTGTTGAAAACGGCCTAAAACCCCAACAATGCAAGCAAAACGACCTTTGACAACATGATGAGCAATGGCTGTTTTTATCACAATGTTTTCGATAGTTCATTTTATAGGGAGTTTGTGTATGTGGGAAAGGGGTTATGGGAAAATCGTTCACTGTACCGCCGAAAGGGTTTTAGCCTGCAGAGGTGCGAAGACCAGTGAACACTTTCTAACGCTTTCCCACATGCAGATACTTTATGCCAATTTCCACACTTATTTAGTCATGCAACAACTCGCTTCCAATATCAAAACCCCTACAATGCAAACAAAACGCCATTTCAAAGCATGGCGGGCAATTGCTTCTTTTGCCCCAATGTGTTCAGGTATATTGCACAGCTGGGTTTATTCACCCAGGGATCACGGGTGTGTGAACTGACGGGGTGGTATGACTGGAATGATGTTGAAAACGGCCTTAAACACCCAACAATAGAAACAAAACGACCTCTGAAAGCAGGGCGGGCCATTGCTCCCTTTGTCACAGTGTGTACAGTACTATTGAGTAGCTGGGTCGAATCACCCAGGACGAATGAGTATGTGAACAGTGCGGGTGATTTGACATATATGATGTTGAAAACGGCGTAAAACACCCACCAATACAAACACAACGACCTTTGAAATCATGGCGAGCAATGGCTCCTCTTTCCACACTGTTTTCAGTGTTATCGCGTAGCTGGGTTGATTCACCCAGGTCCCATGAGTTTGTGAACTGTGAGGGTGATTGCACATACATGCTATTGAAAACGGCCTAAAACTCCGTACGTACAGTGCACTCAAAACGACCTTTGAAAACATGATGAGCAATGCCTCCTTATACCACACTGTTTTCAGTCTTATCGCGTAGATGGGTTGATTCACCCAGGAAGCATGTGTGTTCGAGCAGTGAGGGTTATTCAACATAAATGCTGTTGTAAACGGCCTAAAAAATCCAACAACGCAATCAAAACGACCTTTGTAAACATGATGAGCAATGGCTACTCTTACCACACTGTTTTCAGTCCTATTGCCTAGCTGGGTAGAATAACCCAGAAAACATGAGTATGTGACCTTTGTAAACGTGATAAGCAATGGCTCCTCTTTCCACACTGTTTTCAGTCCTAACGCAACGCTGGGCCGGTTCACCCAGGTCCCATGAGTTTGTGAACTGTGAGGGTGATCGCACATACATGCTACTGAAAGCAGCCTAAATCTCCGTACAGTGCACTCAAAGCGACCTTTGAAAACATGAGGAGCAATGGCTCCTTATACCACACTGTTTTCAGTATTATCACCCAGAAAACATGAGTATGTGGACTGTGATGGCGATTGGGCATACATGCTGTTGAAAACGGCCTAAAACCCCAACAATGCAAGCAAAACGACCTTTGACAACATGATGAGCAATGGCTGTTTTTATCACAATGTTTTCGATAGTTCATTTTATAGGGAGTTTGTGTATGTGGGAAAGGGGTTATGGGAAAATCGTTCACTGTACCGCCGAAAGGGTTTTAGCCTGCAGAGGTGCGAAGACCAGTGAACACTTTCTAACGCTTTCCCACATGCAGATACTTTATGCCAATTTCCACACTTATTTAGTCATGCAACAACTCGCTTCCAATATCAAAACCCCTACAATGCAAACAAAACGCCATTTCAAAGCATGGCGGGCAATTGCTTCTTTTGCCCCAATGTGTTCAGGTATATTGCACAGCTGGGTTTATTCACCCAGGGATCACGGGTGTGTGAACTGACGGGGTGGTATGACTGGAATGATGTTGAAAACGGCCTTAAACACCCAACAATAGAAACAAAACGACCTCTGAAAGCAGGGCGGGCCATTGCTCCCTTTGTCACAGTGTGTACAGTACTATTGAGTAGCTGGGTCGAATCACCCAGGACGAATGAGTATGTGAACAGTGCGGGTGATTTGACATATATGATGTTGAAAACGGCGTAAAACACCCACCAATACAAACACAACGACCTTTGAAATCATGGCGAGCAATGGCTCCTCTTTCCACACTGTTTTCAGTGTTATCGCGTAGCTGGGTTGATTCACCCAGGTCCCATGAGTTTGTGAACTGTGAGGGTGATTGCACATACATGCTATTGAAAACGGCCTAAAACTCCGTACGTACAGTGCACTCAAAACGACCTTTGAAAACATGATGAGCAATGCCTCCTTATACCACACTGTTTTCAGTCTTATCGCGTAGATGGGTTGATTCACCCAGGAAGCATGTGTGTTCGAGCAGTGAGGGTTATTCAACATAAATGCTGTTGTAAACGGCCTAAAAAATCCAACAACGCAATCAAAACGACCTTTGTAAACATGATGAGCAATGGCTACTCTTACCACACTGTTTTCAGTCCTATTGCCTAGCTGGGTAGAATAACCCAGAAAACATGAGTATGTGACCTTTGTAAACGTGATAAGCAATGGCTCCTCTTTCCACACTGTTTTCAGTCCTAACGCAACGCTGGGCCGGTTCACCCAGGTCCCATGAGTTTGTGAACTGTGAGGGTGATCGCACATACATGCTACTGAAAGCAGCCTAAATCTCCGTACAGTGCACTCAAAGCGACCTTTGAAAACATGAGGAGCAATGGCTCCTTATACCACACTGTTTTCAGTATTATCACCCAGAAAACATGAGTATGTGGACTGTGATGGCGATTGGGCATACATGCTGTTGAAAACGGCCTAAAACCCCAACAATGCAAGCAAAACGACCTTTGACAACATGATGAGCAATGGCTGTTTTTATCACAATGTTTTCGATAGTTCATTTTATAGGGAGTTTGTGTATGTGGGAAAGGGGTTATGGGAAAATCGTTCACTGTACCGCCGAAAGGGTTTTAGCCTGCAGAGGTGCGAAGACCAGTGAACACTTTCTAACGCTTTCCCACATGCAGATACTTTATGCCAATTTCCACACTTATTTAGTCATGCAACAACTCGCTTCCAATATCAAAACCCCTACAATGCAAACAAAACGCCATTTCAAAGCATGGCGGGCAATTGCTTCTTTTGCCCCAATGTGTTCAGGTATATTGCACAGCTGGGTTTATTCACCCAGGGATCACGGGTGTGTGAACTGACGGGGTGGTATGACTGGAATGATGTTGAAAACGGCCTTAAACACCCAACAATAGAAACAAAACGACCTCTGAAAGCAGGGCGGGCCATTGCTCCCTTTGTCACAGTGTGTACAGTACTATTGAGTAGCTGGGTCGAATCACCCAGGACGAATGAGTATGTGAACAGTGCGGGTGATTTGACATATATGATGTTGAAAACGGCGTAAAACACCCACCAATACAAACACAACGACCTTTGAAATCATGGCGAGCAATGGCTCCTCTTTCCACACTGTTTTCAGTGTTATCGCGTAGCTGGGTTGATTCACCCAGGTCCCATGAGTTTGTGAACTGTGAGGGTGATTGCACATACATGCTATTGAAAACGGCCTAAAACTCCGTACGTACAGTGCACTCAAAACGACCTTTGAAAACATGATGAGCAATGCCTCCTTATACCACACTGTTTTCAGTCTTATCGCGTAGATGGGTTGATTCACCCAGGAAGCATGTGTGTTCGAGCAGTGAGGGTTATTCAACATAAATGCTGTTGTAAACGGCCTAAAAAATCCAACAACGCAATCAAAACGACCTTTGTAAACATGATGAGCAATGGCTACTCTTACCACACTGTTTTCAGTCCTATTGCCTAGCTGGGTAGAATAACCCAGAAAACATGAGTATGTGACCTTTGTAAACGTGATAAGCAATGGCTCCTCTTTCCACACTGTTTTCAGTCCTAACGCAACGCTGGGCCGGTTCACCCAGGTCCCATGAGTTTGTGAACTGTGAGGGTGATCGCACATACATGCTACTGAAAGCAGCCTAAATCTCCGTACAGTGCACTCAAAGCGACCTTTGAAAACATGAGGAGCAATGGCTCCTTATACCACACTGTTTTCAGTATTATCACCCAGAAAACATGAGTATGTGGACTGTGATGGCGATTGGGCATACATGCTGTTGAAAACGGCCTAAAACCCCAACAATGCAAGCAAAACGACCTTTGACAACATGATGAGCAATGGCTGTTTTTATCACAATGTTTTCGATAGTTCATTTTATAGGGAGTTTGTGTATATGGGAAAGGGGTTATGGGAAAATCGTTCACTGTACCGCCGAAAGGGTTTTAGCCTGCAGAGGTGCGAAGACCAGTGAACACTTTCTAACGCTTTCCCACATGCAGATACTTTATGCCAATTTCCACACTTATTTAGTCATGCAACAACTCGCTTCCAATATCAAAACCCCTACAATGCAAACAAAACGCCATTTCAAAGCATGGCGGGCAATTGCTTCTTTTGCCCCAATGTGTTCAGGTATATTGCACAGCTGGGTTTATTCACCCAGGGATCACGGGTGTGTGAACTGACGGGGTGGTATGACTGGAATGATGTTGAAAACGGCCTTAAACACCCAACAATAGAAACAAAACGACCTCTGAAAGCAGGGCGGGCCATTGCTCCCTTTGTCACAGTGTGTACAGTACTATTGAGTAGCTGGGTCGAATCACCCAGGACGAATGAGTATGTGAACAGTGCGGGTGATTTGACATATATGATGTTGAAAACGGCGTAAAACACCCACCAATACAAACACAACGACCTTTGAAATCATGGCGAGCAATGGCTCCTCTTTCCACACTGTTTTCAGTGTTATCGCGTAGCTGGGTTGATTCACCCAGGTCCCATGAGTTTGTGAACTGTGAGGGTGATTGCACATACATGCTTTTGAAAACGGCCTAAAACTCCGTACGTACAGTGCACTCAAAACGACCTTTGAAAACATGATGAGCAATGCCTCCTTATACCACACTGTTTTCAGTCTTATCGCGTAGATGGGTTGATTCACCCAGGAAGCATGTGTGTTCGAGCAGTGAGGGTTATTCAACATAAATGCTGTTGTAAACGGCCTAAAAAATCCAACAACGCAATCAAAACGACCTTTGTAAACATGATGAGCAATGGCTACTCTTACCACACTGTTTTCAGTCCTATTGCCTAGCTGGGTAGAATAACCCAGAAAACATGAGTATGTGACCTTTGTAAACGTGATAAGCAATGGCTCCTCTTTCCACACTGTTTTCAGTCCTAACGCAACGCTGGGCCGGTTCACCCAGGTCCCATGAGTTTGTGAACTGTGAGGGTGATCGCACATACATGCTACTGAAAGCAGCCTAAATCTCCGTACAGTGCACTCAAAGCGACCTTTGAAAACATGAGGAGCAATGGCTCCTTATACCACACTGTTTTCAGTATTATCACCCAGAAAACATGAGTATGTGGACTGTGATGGCGATTGGGCATACATGCTGTTGAAAACGGCCTAAAACCCCAACAATGCAAGCAAAACGACCTTTGACAACATGATGAGCAATGGCTGTTTTTATCACAATGTTTTCGATAGTTCATTTTATAGGGAGTTTGTGTATGTGGGAAAGGGGTTATGGGAAAATCGTTCACTGTACCGCCGAAAGGGTTTTAGCCTGCAGAGGTGCGAAGACCAGTGAACACTTTCTAACGCTTTCCCACATGCAGATACTTTATGCCAATTTCCACACTTATTTAGTCATGCAACAACTCGCTTCCAATATCAAAACCCCTACAATGCAAACAAAACGCCATTTCAAAGCATGGCGGGCAATTGCTTCTTTTGCCCCAATGTGTTCAGGTATATTGCACAGCTGGGTTTATTCACCCAGGGATCACGGGTGTGTGAACTGACGGGGTGGTATGACTGGAATGATGTTGAAAACGGCCTTAAACACCCAACAATAGAAACAAAACGACCTCTGAAAGCAGGGCGGGCCATTGCTCCCTTTGTCACAGTGTGTACAGTACTATTGAGTAGCTGGGTCGAATCACCCAGGACGAATGAGTATGTGAACAGTGCGGGTGATTTGACATATATGATGTTGAAAACGGCGTAAAACACCCACCAATACAAACACAACGACCTTTGAAATCATGGCGAGCAATGGCTCCTCTTTCCACACTGTTTTCAGTGTTATCGCGTAGCTGGGTTGATTCACCCAGGTCCCATGAGTTTGTGAACTGTGAGGGTGATTGCACATACATGCTATTGAAAACGGCCTAAAACTCCGTACGTACAGTGCACTCAAAACGACCTTTGAAAACATGATGAGCAATGCCTCCTTATACCACACTGTTTTCAGTCTTATCGCGTAGATGGGTTGATTCACCCAGGAAGCATGTGTGTTCGAGCAGTGAGGGTTATTCAACATAAATGCTGTTGTAAACGGCCTAAAAAATCCAACAACGCAATCAAAACGACCTTTGTAAACATGATGAGCAATGGCTACTCTTACCACACTGTTTTCAGTCCTATTGCCTAGCTGGGTAGAATAACCCAGAAAACATGAGTATGTGACCTTTGTAAACGTGATAAGCAATGGCTCCTCTTTCCACACTGTTTTCAGTCCTAACGCAACGCTGGGCCGGTTCACCCAGGTCCCATGAGTTTGTGAACTGTGAGGGTGATCGCACATACATGCTACTGAAAGCAGCCTAAATCTCCGTACAGTGCACTCAAAGCGACCTTTGAAAACATGAGGAGCAATGGCTCCTTATACCACACTGTTTTCAGTATTATCACCCAGAAAACATGAGTATGTGGACTGTGATGGCGATTGGGCATACATGCTGTTGAAAACGGCCTAAAACCCCAACAATGCAAGCAAAACGACCTTTGACAACATGATGAGCAATGGCTGTTTTTATCACAATGTTTTCGATAGTTCATTTTATAGGGAGTTTGTGTATGTGGGAAAGGGGTTATGGGAAAATCGTTCACTGTACCGCCGAAAGGGTTTTAGCCTGCAGAGGTGCGAAGACCAGTGAACACTTTCTAACGCTTTCCCACATGCAGATACTTTATGCCAATTTCCACACTTATTTAGTCATGCAACAACTCGCTTCCAATATCAAAACCCCTACAATGCAAACAAAACGCCATTTCAAAGCATGGCGGGCAATTGCTTCTTTTGCCCCAATGTGTTCAGGTATATTGCACAGCTGGGTTTATTCACCCAGGGATCACGGGTGTGTGAACTGACGGGGTGGTATGACTGGAATGATGTTGAAAACGGCCTTAAACACCCAACAATAGAAACAAAACGACCTCTGAAAGCAGGGCGGGCCATTGCTCCCTTTGTCACAGTGTGTACAGTACTATTGAGTAGCTGGGTCGAATCACCCAGGACGAATGAGTATGTGAACAGTGCGGGTGATTTGACATATATGATGTTGAAAACGGCGTAAAACACCCACCAAT
Organism: Serripes groenlandicus; assembly: GCA_031761405.1. Lineage (NCBI taxonomy): Eukaryota > Metazoa > Mollusca > Bivalvia > Cardiida > Cardiidae > Serripes > Serripes groenlandicus. The sequence continues at coordinate 82,548 of JASEVX010000162.1, forward strand.
ACAAACACAACGACCTTTGAAATCATGGCGAGCAATGGCTCCTCTTTCCACACTGTTTTCAGTGTTATCGCGTAGCTGGGTTGATTCACCCAGGTCCCATGAGTTTGTGAACTGTGAGGGTGATTGCACATACATGCTATTGAAAACGGCCTAAAACTCCGTACGTACAGTGCACTCAAAACGACCTTTGAAAACATGATGAGCAATGCCTCCTTATACCACACTGTTTTCAGTCTTATCGCGTAGATGGGTTGATTCACCCAGGAAGCATGTGTGTTCGAGCAGTGAGGGTTATTCAACATAAATGCTGTTGTAAACGGCCTAAAAAATCCAACAACGCAATCAAAACGACCTTTGTAAACATGATGAGCAATGGCTACTCTTACCACACTGTTTTCAGTCCTATTGCCTAGCTGGGTAGAATAACCCAGAAAACATGAGTATGTGACCTTTGTAAACGTGATAAGCAATGGCTCCTCTTTCCACACTGTTTTCAGTCCTAACGCAACGCTGGGCCGGTTCACCCAGGTCCCATGAGTTTGTGAACTGTGAGGGTGATCGCACATACATGCTACTGAAAGCAGCCTAAATCTCCGTACAGTGCACTCAAAGCGACCTTTGAAAACATGAGGAGCAATGGCTCCTTATACCACACTGTTTTCAGTATTATCACCCAGAAAACATGAGTATGTGGACTGTGATGGCGATTGGGCATACATGCTGTTGAAAACGGCCTAAAACCCCAACAATGCAAGCAAAACGACCTTTGACAACATGATGAGCAATGGCTGTTTTTATCACAATGTTTTCGATAGTTCATTTTATAGGGAGTTTGTGTATGTGGGAAAGGGGTTATGGGAAAATCGTTCACTGTACCGCCGAAAGGGTTTTAGCCTGCAGAGGTGCGAAGACCAGTGAACACTTTCTAACGCTTTCCCACATGCAGATACTTTATGCCAATTTCCACACTTATTTAGTCATGCAACAACTCGCTTCCAATATCAAAACCCCTACAATGCAAACAAAACGCCATTTCAAAGCATGGCGGGCAATTGCTTCTTTTGCCCCAATGTGTTCAGGTATATTGCACAGCTGGGTTTATTCACCCAGGGATCACGGGTGTGTGAACTGACGGGGTGGTATGACTGGAATGATGTTGAAAACGGCCTTAAACACCCAACAATAGAAACAAAACGACCTCTGAAAGCAGGGCGGGCCATTGCTCCCTTTGTCACAGTGTGTACAGTACTATTGAGTAGCTGGGTCGAATCACCCAGGACGAATGAGTATGTGAACAGTGCGGGTGATTTGACATATATGATGTTGAAAACGGCGTAAAACACCCACCAATACAAACACAACGACCTTTGAAATCATGGCGAGCAATGGCTCCTCTTTCCACACTGTTTTCAGTGTTATCGCGTAGCTGGGTTGATTCACCCAGGTCCCATGAGTTTGTGAACTGTGAGGGTGATTGCACATACATGCTATTGAAAACGGCCTAAAACTCCGTACGTACAGTGCACTCAAAACGACCTTTGAAAACATGATGAGCAATGCCTCCTTATACCACACTGTTTTCAGTCTTATCGCGTAGATGGGTTGATTCACCCAGGAAGCATGTGTGTTCGAGCAGTGAGGGTTATTCAACATAAATGCTGTTGTAAACGGCCTAAAAAATCCAACAACGCAATCAAAACGACCTTTGTAAACATGATGAGCAATGGCTACTCTTACCACACTGTTTTCAGTCCTATTGCCTAGCTGGGTAGAATAACCCAGAAAACATGAGTATGTGACCTTTGTAAACGTGATAAGCAATGGCTCCTCTTTCCACACTGTTTTCAGTCCTAACGCAACGCTGGGCCGGTTCACCCAGGTCCCATGAGTTTGTGAACTGTGAGGGTGATCGCACATACATGCTACTGAAAGCAGCCTAAATCTCCGTACAGTGCACTCAAAGCGACCTTTGAAAACATGAGGAGCAATGGCTCCTTATACCACACTGTTTTCAGTATTATCACCCAGAAAACATGAGTATGTGGACTGTGATGGCGATTGGGCATACATGCTGTTGAAAACGGCCTAAAACCCCAACAATGCAAGCAAAACGACCTTTGACAACATGATGAGCAATGGCTGTTTTTATCACAATGTTTTCGATAGTTCATTTTATAGGGAGTTTGTGTATGTGGGAAAGGGGTTATGGGAAAATCGTTCACTGTACCGCCGAAAGGGTTTTAGCCTGCAGAGGTGCGAAGACCAGTGAACACTTTCTAACGCTTTCCCACATGCAGATACTTTATGCCAATTTCCACACTTATTTAGTCATGCAACAACTCGCTTCCAATATCAAAACCCCTACAATGCAAACAAAACGCCATTTCAAAGCATGGCGGGCAATTGCTTCTTTTGCCCCAATGTGTTCAGGTATATTGCACAGCTGGGTTTATTCACCCAGGGATCACGGGTGTGTGAACTGACGGGGTGGTATGACTGGAATGATGTTGAAAACGGCCTTAAACACCCAACAATAGAAACAAAACGACCTCTGAAAGCAGGGCGGGCCATTGCTCCCTTTGTCACAGTGTGTACAGTACTATTGAGTAGCTGGGTCGAATCACCCAGGACGAATGAGTATGTGAACAGTGCGGGTGATTTGACATATATGATGTTGAAAACGGCGTAAAACACCCACCAATACAAACACAACGACCTTTGAAATCATGGCGAGCAATGGCTCCTCTTTCCACACTGTTTTCAGTGTTATCGCGTAGCTGGGTTGATTCACCCAGGTCCCATGAGTTTGTGAACTGTGAGGGTGATTGCACATACATGCTATTGAAAACGGCCTAAAACTCCGTACGTACAGTGCACTCAAAACGACCTTTGAAAACATGATGAGCAATGCCTCCTTATACCACACTGTTTTCAGTCTTATCGCGTAGATGGGTTGATTCACCCAGGAAGCATGTGTGTTCGAGCAGTGAGGGTTATTCAACATAAATGCTGTTGTAAACGGCCTAAAAAATCCAACAACGCAATCAAAACGACCTTTGTAAACATGATGAGCAATGGCTACTCTTACCACACTGTTTTCAGTCCTATTGCCTAGCTGGGTAGAATAACCCAGAAAACATGAGTATGTGACCTTTGTAAACGTGATAAGCAATGGCTCCTCTTTCCACACTGTTTTCAGTCCTAACGCAACGCTGGGCCGGTTCACCCAGGTCCCATGAGTTTGTGAACTGTGAGGGTGATCGCACATACATGCTACTGAAAGCAGCCTAAATCTCCGTACAGTGCACTCAAAGCGACCTTTGAAAACATGAGGAGCACTGGCTCCTTATACCACACTGTTTTCAGTATTATCACCCAGAAAACATGAGTATGTGGACTGTGATGGCGATTGGGCATACATGCTGTTGAAAACGGCCTAAAACCCCAACAATGCAAGCAAAACGACCTTTGACAACATGATGAGCAATGGCTGTTTTTATCACAATGTTTTCGATAGTTCATTTTATAGGGAGTTTGTGTATGTGGGAAAGGGGTTATGGGAAAATCGTTCACTGTACCGCCGAAAGGGTTTTAGCCTGCAGAGGTGCGAAGACCAGTGAACACTTTCTAACGCTTTCCCACATGCAGATACTTTATGCCAATTTCCACACTTATTTAGTCATGCAACAACTCGCTTCCAATATCAAAACCCCTACAATGCAAACAAAACGCCATTTCAAAGCATGGCGGGCAATTGCTTCTTTTGCCCCAATGTGTTCAGGTATATTGCACAGCTGGGTTTATTCACCCAGGGATCACGGGTGTGTGAACTGACGGGGTGGTATGACTGGAATGATGTTGAAAACGGCCTTAAACACCCAACAATAGAAACAAAACGACCTCTGAAAGCAGGGCGGGCCATTGCTCCCTTTGTCACAGTGTGTACAGTACTATTGAGTAGCTGGGTCGAATCACCCAGGACGAATGAGTATGTGAACAGTGCGGGTGATTTGACATATATGATGTTGAAAACGGCGTAAAACACCCACCAATACAAACACAACGACCTTTGAAATCATGGCGAGCAATGGCTCCTCTTTCCACACTGTTTTCAGTGTTATCGCGTAGCTGGGTTGATTCACCCAGGTCCCATGAGTTTGTGAACTGTGAGGGTGATTGCACATACATGCTATTGAAAACGGCCTAAAACTCCGTACGTACAGTGCACTCAAAACGACCTTTGAAAACATGATGAGCAATGCCTCCTTATACCACACTGTTTTCAGTCTTATCGCGTAGATGGGTTGATTCACCCAGGAAGCATGTGTGTTCGAGCAGTGAGGGTTATTCAACATAAATGCTGTTGTAAACGGCCTAAAAAATCCAACAACGCAATCAAAACGACCTTTGTAAACATGATGAGCAATGGCTACTCTTACCACACTGTTTTCAGTCCTATTGCCTAGCTGGGTAGAATAACCCAGAAAACATGAGTATGTGACCTTTGTAAACGTGATAAGCAATGGCTCCTCTTTCCACACTGTTTTCAGTCCTAACGCAACGCTGGGCCGGTTCACCCAGGTCCCATGAGTTTGTGAACTGTGAGGGTGATCGCACATACATGCTACTGAAAGCAGCCTAAATCTCCGTACAGTGCACTCAAAGCGACCTTTGAAAACATGAGGAGCAATGGCTCCTTATACCACACTGTTTTCAGTATTATCACCCAGAAAACATGAGTATGTGGACTGTGATGGCGATTGGGCATACATGCTGTTGAAAACGGCCTAAAACCCCAACAATGCAAGCAAAACGACCTTTGACAACATGATGAGCAATGGCTGTTTTTATCACAATGTTTTCGATAGTTCATTTTATAGGGAGTTTGTGTATGTGGGAAAGGGGTTATGGGAAAATCGTTCACTGTACCGCCGAAAGGGTTTTAGCCTGCAGAGGTGCGAAGACCAGTGAACACTTTCTAACGCTTTCCCACATGCAGATACTTTATGCCAATTTCCACACTTATTTAGTCATGCAACAACTCGCTTCCAATATCAAAACCCCTACAATGCAAACAAAACGCCATTTCAAAGCATGGCGGGCAATTGCTTCTTTTGCCCCAATGTGTTCAGGTATATTGCACAGCTGGGTTTATTCACCCAGGGATCACGGGTGTGTGAACTGACGGGGTGGTATGACTGGAATGATGTTGAAAACGGCCTTAAACACCCAACAATAGAAACAAAACGACCTCTGAAAGCAGGGCGGGCCATTGCTCCCTTTGTCACAGTGTGTACAGTACTATTGAGTAGCTGGGTCGAATCACCCAGGACGAATGAGTATGTGAACAGTGCGGGTGATTTGACATATATGATGTTGAAAACGGCGTAAAACACCCACCAATACAAACACAACGACCTTTGAAATCATGGCGAGCAATGGCTCCTCTTTCCACACTGTTTTCAGTGTTATCGCGTAGCTGGGTTGATTCACCCAGGTCCCATGAGTTTGTGAACTGTGAGGGTGATTGCACATACATGCTATTGAAAACGGCCTAAAACTCCGTACGTACAGTGCACTCAAAACGACCTTTGAAAACATGATGAGCAATGCCTCCTTATACCACACTGTTTTCAGTCTTATCGCGTAGATGGGTTGATTCACCCAGGAAGCATGTGTGTTCGAGCAGTGAGGGTTATTCAACATAAATGCTGTTGTAAACGGCCTAAAAAATCCAACAACGCAATCAAAACGACCTTTGTAAACATGATGAGCAATGGCTACTCTTACCACACTGTTTTCAGTCCTATTGCCTAGCTGGGTAGAATAACCCAGAAAACATGAGTATGTGACCTTTGTAAACGTGATAAGCAATGGCTCCTCTTTCCACACTGTTTTCAGTCCTAACGCAACGCTGGGCCGGTTCACCCAGGTCCCATGAGTTTGTGAACTGTGAGGGTGATCGCACATACATGCTACTGAAAGCAGCCTAAATCTCCGTACAGTGCACTCAAAGCGACCTTTGAAAACATGAGGAGCAATGGCTCCTTATACCACACTGTTTTCAGTATTATCACCCAGAAAACATGAGTATGTGGACTGTGATGGCGATTGGGCATACATGCTGTTGAAAACGGCCTAAAACCCCAACAATGCAAGCAAAACGACCTTTGACAACATGATGAGCAATGGCTGTTTTTATCACAATGTTTTCGATAGTTCATTTTATAGGGAGTTTGTGTATGTGGGAAAGGGGTTATGGGAAAATCGTTCACTGTACCGCCGAAAGGGTTTTAGCCTGCAGAGGTGCGAAGACCAGTGAACACTTTCTAACGCTTTCCCACATGCAGATACTTTATGCCAATTTCCACACTTATTTAGTCATGCAACAACTCGCTTCCAATATCAAAACCCCTACAATGCAAACAAAACGCCATTTCAAAGCATGGCGGGCAATTGCTTCTTTTGCCCCAATGTGTTCAGGTATATTGCACAGCTGGGTTTATTCACCCAGGGATCACGGGTGTGTGAACTGACGGGGTGGTATGACTGGAATGATGTTGAAAACGGCCTTAAACACCCAACAATAGAAACAAAACGACCTCTGAAAGCAGGGCGGGCCATTGCTCCCTTTGTCACAGTGTGTACAGTACTATTGAGTAGCTGGGTCGAATCACCCAGGACGAATGAGTATGTGAACAGTGCGGGTGATTTGACATATATGATGTTGAAAACGGCGTAAAACACCCACCAATACAAACACAACGACCTTTGAAATCATGGCGAGCAATGGCTCCTCTTTCCACACTGTTTTCAGTGTTATCGCGTAGCTGGGTTGATTCACCCAGGTCCCATGAGTTTGTGAACTGTGAGGGTGATTGCACATACATGCTATTGAAAACGGCCTAAAACTCCGTACGTACAGTGCACTCAAAACGACCTTTGAAAACATGATGAGCAATGCCTCCTTATACCACACTGTTTTCAGTCTTATCGCGTAGATGGGTTGATTCACCCAGGAAGCATGTGTGTTCGAGCAGTGAGGGTTATTCAACATAAATGCTGTTGTAAACGGCCTAAAAAATCCAACAACGCAATCAAAACGACCTTTGTAAACATGATGAGCAATGGCTACTCTTACCACACTGTTTTCAGTCCTATTGCCTAGCTGGGTAGAATAACCCAGAAAACATGAGTATGTGACCTTTGTAAACGTGATAAGCAATGGCTCCTCTTTCCACACTGTTTTCAGTCCTAACGCAACGCTGGGCCGGTTCACCCAGGTCCCATGAGTTTGTGAACTGTGAGGGTGATCGCACATACATGCTACTGAAAGCAGCCTAAATCTCCGTACAGTTATTCAACATAAATGCTGTTGTAAACGGCCTAAAAAATCCAACAACGCAATCAAAACGACCTTTGTAAACATGATGTAAACAATACAAACACAACGTATGACTTGAATTCAACCTAGTGGTTTGTAAGAAATAGGCCGGACAAAGTATGGCTTCCGACGGCCGACCGACCGAGAGACAGACACACAGTCCGACACAGTGACTCCAATATACCCCCTATTTCTCGAAGGGGGTATAATAAAGGTTCTGCTCCATTCTATGTCACACAAACACTATCTGCTATTACATCTAACAGTAATATTAACATCGTATGTAATATAGTTTGGGTATGCCCTATGTATTTGTATATTATATTATTAATGAAAGGTTCTGTTCTGTTCTCTTATATTCTTTATCACATAAACCCAGAGAGAGGATTAGCATTAAACAAATTGTCATCGTCTAATATGTTTCGTATGCCCATGTATAATGTAAATCTTTTCAAGATGAACCATATATGAATAAAGCTTATATTATGTTATGTTATGTTCTCACACAGTGATATGGCGGAAACATTGTGGAAAGTGACACGAAACACCCTTGAGAAGACACACCCCAAACTGTGGTGTTTTGGAAAGTAGCATAAAACATCATTGAAAACAAATGTATAACCTGCCAGTATCATCTGCATGGCCCAACTAAAAACTAAAAAATATATATAAACATTAATTTAGGAGAAAGTACACCAGTGTGATACCCAAATGGATCTCAAATGTGCGTATTCCACTTTTGTTCCGCCTCGCAAACGTTTAAAAGTAGCCCGATCCTAGGTTATTTTGGCAGAAGAAACTCTCCTCTATCCAACCATACTATCTGTTTGACTTAGATCACTATATTCAAGAAAAACACAGGGCCCATTCGCATATTTTGCCATACCGGTCTCACACGAGTACGAATTAACTTTAGTGTAAATCAAATCGTCCTCCCTGTCTTGGGTACCATTCCATTCATCCATCCCCTACATATAGACATAAATACACATATACATATGTATATATACACATATACATATGTATATATATATATATATATATATATATATATATATATACGGACGTGTCCTATTGCTTAATATGGTCCATGTTTCGATTCGTAGAATATCCGTTTTCGATTAGGGTTGCTACTTTGTTCATACATACCGTCGTAGGCAAAATATGGTAAAAACATGTTTGTCAATATTTCGCTGTTTTGAAAAGATAAAACGATACCATATTTTTTTGTGAGATATAGGAACACATTTATCGTGTTTCCTTAAACATTACGAACAATGAACTACTGGTGACGAACAATGACGATTGTATACAGCAATGCAGATTTTGGCCTCATTCCATGAAATGAAACAAAGCATCCCTTTAGATTGGGATTCATTCTTCAGGAACGCATTGAGAGAAACACATCTTCGCCAATGTGTTTCCTATATTCTGATCATATCAGATATGTTGACTAAATATGCTTTCATAGAAACAGGGAACATGGATCCTGCCTTCATCCATATCTATTTGAATGGTAGTTGTCAACTCGAAGAGACTAGTCATAGTATGTATGTATGTTGTTAAACACGTGTTTGTGTGTTTCTAAATATCGGACTTCAAAATAAATATGTGTTCTTACAGACGGAAGTAACATGTTGGCAGTGATAATTTTGACTTGTAAGTTTTTAATGACTTAAGCATAAATTTAGCTAAATGGAACCATTTACGTTATATATCATTTTCAAAAAGACATCACTTATTCAAAATATTTATAAAAAGAACCCACCAAGAGCTGGTACCGTAGATTCAAAGCATAACACAGTATGTCTTATAAAATAAGCCAAACAGAGGATACAGCCGTCCTCATAGACAGAGACTCAACCTACAGAATAACAATGACAACAATCAACGTAATTCAGATGTTGCTGTCAGTTATAGTTCTTATTGCTTTAAGGAGGACGCGGGCTTTACCAAAAATAGCTCGTTTTCTAGCTACCGGTTTACTTTTATTTGATAATTGTGCTATATTTTGGTTGACAATGCGACGTTTCGTAACTGATGATACTTTACATACTTTGTTTCAATCGATAGTGGTAACTTTCACTTGTCTAGGCTACATTACTGTCGGGTGTATGACTTTTGACAGACTCATTGTTTTCTATACGCCATTTTTCTACATGAGGCAAGGCACATCAAAGAGAGCTAAACTGGTAATAGTTGGAATCTGGATCTTCTCAGTGGTAAACTTATGTTTACGCTTTATGATATGATTTGCTATGTAGCACACCCTGATGATTTGGAAAATCCAGGAATGGCTATTGTGCGTTGCGGAAAAATGCCTCGCAAATTGTATGGAGTCCTTATGGTACTCACCTGTATTGTTTCGGCTAAATGCTATACGAAAATACTTGTAATCGAGCGATCGAGGTTTCAGAGCCAGGCAACACCTACCATGTATACCTCATAAATTGATGAAGTATAAAACTACCAGCATTGTTTTTCGTGTATGCCATGTCCGTCTTTTTGACAAGATTTATATCTATATTTTTAGAATCGGATCGAAACGGAACCAACCGAGTCGCAGCTGACATAACTAATATAGGGATAATACACATTTTCGAGGGCGTGAACATCTGCGGACGCCCGCAAAATGTGTTTATCAACACATTTTAAGGGCGTCCGCAGATGTTCACGCCCGAGAAAATGTGTATTTTCGCTATTATTGCATAAAATAAGTGCAAACAATCAACATATAGTCCGCTGTAACGTTCAGTTGTACGATAACCGCCGATGAACATGACGCGATAAGGATTGACACATGTGACGTCATAAAGTAAACAAGTTATGTTTTATATATCCACGAACCGGTCCTACATCAAGGTTGCCATCGCTGACTCGAATGGTTTTGGATTATGTTTTGCTCTTTAACTGTGAGTCTATTGCATGTTACCGATTATCGAGTTAAATAAGCTGATGTTATTGTTAACCCAACAATTGCTCCTAATCTAGGGGAGATGGTGCGTCCATGTTTTGTTAACTAACGGTGCCCGGGTAATGCATATGTAAAACATCTAACCGGTCTGAAACGACACGTACGCGCGAGAATCGCTTTGTTTATACACGTTTTCTCGCCGTTTACGCCCGGTTTTTGCAATGTTTCTGTATCCCTTAAGCGGACGTAAAACATAGATTTTATGCAATAATACGATAATGTGTGTCATTAATACGTGTCTGTATGTGGTATGGTATAGAGAGTGGCGCTACCAATTGCTGAAAATGTTCGCGTTTGGGAATTCAATACTTCAGCCTAGATTGAAAAGAATCAGGATTGAAATGTTCAACATTGTAGTACATGAGAAAGAAGTAGACTTTGTTTAAACTAATAAATTATACGCCATGTATTACGAAGATTCATAGAAATACAGAAGGATGTGTACAATGTTGATAATTCACCGTTTCCCACATATGTAACAAAATCTCGACAGGCGACTTCAAAACATATAAGTACACATACGGAAAATCTTTTTAAATGGAAGTTTAATTATTGAATAGATAATATATTACGAACAGAAAATAATAAAGTAAAGACTTTTAGAAAATCAATGAATAACATTTATAATGAACGAGGTTTAAACATGAGGACCAAGATGCTTAAGGTCCTTAATCAATTACCTGTATTATGGTAAAGAATCAAATGTGTAACAGCCCTTTTCTGATGCCATCTGGCAACTACCTTTATAAACCAGTCAATTATGTAAGAAGTCACATTTCTGCTTAACCCTTTCGCTAATAGAGACGGTTTCTGACTCCTTTGCAGCAGACGACTTGGGAAAAGATTGTCGCCAAAGGTACAATTGCTCAATATGTGAAAGTTATCCTTTGTCAACAATATTCGATAAATAATTATACTTTGTATGAGTGGATCTATAGCTCATGCATAGGAATTTGAGGTATTTAAAGTTGATACCACTTTTTTTGCGGGAAACGACGTCGCTCCATTTGACGTTACGCCAAATGAAGTGTTACGGAAATGACGTCACGTCGTTCTTTGGCTACGGTATAGTCAAAATTCATGTTCTGACGTCGAATTGCGGTCGTTTATTTAAAAGTTCCATTTATTGTTTAACTTGTACAAAAGTTAGATCACACGAAAATAACAAAAAATAAATCCCAATCATAGAACTTCTTTATTCTTTGTATTTTGTTAGAACATCCAATAACTGGTTGAAATAAGAAAAAGATTATTTATGTTATGAATTTAAAAAAAATATATTGGCTTGATAATGACATGACCAATTTCATCAAAGGCACAACTATAGCCATTTTTGCCGAATACCTAAAACACACACAACAAATGAAAAATCATATTAAAGTTCATATTTGACTTTATATATAAAATTTAAATCAATATGAAATGAGAATTTGTGAGTAAAATATGAAAACAAATATATTAAGCTGTTTTTCAAGGTAGAAATGGTGTCACATTTTACTCCCGTAAAAGTTAAAATCATAGAAATTTTCCATTCTATATAATAGAATTTTTGGTAATTATCCATTAACAATGAACATCGTCCAGTTTAATAAAAATGCAAAAAAAAAAATATAGGTCACCGTACTCCTTTTCTTATAAATCGACTTTTTCTTTGAAGCAAGGCCTGTTTTTTAAGCAAAACTGCTGTATTTCTAAGAAAATGCCAGAAAACGCAAGGAAAAAGTCCCTTTACTTTAAAAGGAGTACGGTGACCTATCTTTTGTTTTGCATTTTTTATTAAAGTGAACGATGTTTAGTGTTAATGAATAATTACAGAAATTTCTATTATGTAGAATGGAAAATTTCTATGATTTTAACTTTTTTGGGGGTAAAATGTGACGCCATTATACCTTGAAAATCAGCTTTATATAGGTCACAATACACCAAATAAATTCCTTCTTTGTTTACATGTAAATCAACCAGCTTCAACCCTCGTTTGTCACATTTTCTAAGCGTTTCCCATGTAGAACACCATATATCATTGAAAAGAGATACTTCTTACCTTTAAAATAATCCATAGAAAATGTGGGGTCATGTATTATGCAAGAAAGAACTCGCTCTGTGAAGATGGGGACCATCCTTTTTACCACAATCCAGCTAGGCTGAAAATGGGTTTACCCATACTCTACTTTCACTTTCACACAAGGTCAACATACCTAAAATGATCAAATCAAACAGTTCCAGTTCATCCTCTACATATTTACAAAGAATTTACACCCATTGTCACATATCCAATGCAGTCTGGGCCAGATGTACAACCATTTCTAGGCAAACAAAGTTTTGTTTACGCACTACTTGGCTGTAGATCAAAGGGGCCCGCGGATGTATTTAGCGTAATTTGACCTATATTCTTTTTCCTTTTTTTCTCACAAATTTCTTTTTCATATTGATTTACATTCTATATATAGAGTTATATATGAACTTTAATATGAGTTGTAGTTTTCATTTTTTTTTTGGTGTGTGTTTTAAGTTTTCGGCCGAAATGCCTATATTTGTGCCTTTGATGAAATTAGTCATGTCTTTGACAGGCCAATATCTTTTTTTCAGATCGATGACTTTTTTTTTTTTTATTTCAACAAGTTATTATATGTACTTACAAAATACAAAGAATAAAGAAGTTCTGTGATTGGGAAATATTTTGATAAATAACTATAGCATAGGCCTTTAAATGTCGATTTTATTTTTTAAAGATTAACTAGACGATAATAACCTTCAGAAACCTACATGGGTTATGAAAAAAAAAAATCACACATGTTACCTATGAGCGAGAAAACCAATTTGTGTTTTTTTTTTTTTTTTCGTAATATGAAAAAGGCACAGCGCCTATAATGGGTCTAAGCTGTAAGTATATGACTACCATGATTAAGGAATATGTTACAAGCTGTCTGAACTGGGACCGTTATTGTACACTATCCGTACTTTATCTTTTGGTGCAAAGTCAAATCATCAAACATTTAAACATTCACTTCATCACATGAGCATACACATATATAATACAATAAGGTCAAACATAATAATAGTGTTGACAAGATATCCTTAAATTTGGCCTTGTGACAGGTTTATAGCAAGGTTCAAAACATCCATCTGCCAAAGTTTCAACATGCTAACATTAAAAGAAAGGCTTTCAGAGTGTTAACAACATTTTCCTTAAATATGGTCTAATGACCTTATCTTTGATCCGGCATGACACATATTTGAACTTGTCCTAGATATCCTCAAGACAAACATTCTAACAAAGTTTCAAAATACTGAAGCAAACATTGAGGTTAAGAGTGTTTACAAGATTGTTCTCAAATGTTTCCTAGTGACCTTGTTCTGTTTTATCCAACATGATCTTTAATTGAATTTAGCCTAGATTTGACCATGACACCATTTCTGACAAAATGTCAACATGCTAAAATTAAAAATGCAGCATTCAAAATGTTGTAAAAATACCCTATCTTTGAAAGGCTACCATTTGGAAACAAAGGCCGAAATCAAAAATCGTAACGAATAGATATTTTCGTAACTGATCCGTTTTTTAGATCACCTTAGCCGAAGGCTGAAGGTGAGCTATTCTGATCACTTTTTGTCCGTCGTCCGTCGTCCGTCGTCCGTCGTCCGTCGTCCGTCCGGTGTTAACTTTTAGCTTTAAACATCAACTCCTCCCAAACTCCAAGGACAATTTTCGTGAAACATCACAGGACTGTTCCTCTGGTTGGCCTCTTTCAAAGTTGTTCAAAGATTTAAATTCCATTGAGAACTTTGGTTGCTGCGGCATCAGAAAGGGGACAAAATTTCCAAACTTTGAAAATCTTCTCCTCCGAATCTGCCTGTCAGATTCAAATATAATTTGGTAGAAATGTTCCTTGGGTGACCCTCTATAAAAATTGTTCAAGCCATACTGATTGGTCGAAAAACATGGCAGTCAGGCGGCATCAAAAAAGGGGCAAAATGACAATACTTTAATAAAGTATCCTTATAAAAGTGCTTGTCTGATTTAAAGATAGTTTTGTAAAAATGTTCTTTCATTGATCATCTACATATTTTGTCAAGCCATATTGATTTGTTGAAAGGCATAGCAACCAAGCAGCATCAGAAAAGGAGTAAAATTAACTTTTTGCTTCAAATGACATATATGGTTATTAGATTGATGGTCTAAGGGAGGTAACACTTGGCAGAGTATTATGCAAGGGCAATCTCCTTCGCAGAGTTGTCGTTCCTTACACTCACCATACACTATCAATCAGGTGATCGATTTAATGTCCAAACTTTAAAAATCTTCTCCTCCGAATCTGCCTGTCAGATTCAAATATAATTTGGTAGAAATGTTCCTTGGGTGACCCTCTATAAAATGTGTTCAAGCCATACTGATTGGTCGAAAAACATGGCAGTCAGGCGGCATCAGAAAAGGGGCAAAATGACAAAATTTGAAAATTCCATTTTTTATGAAAGTGTTTGTCTGATTTTAAGAAAATATAATACGAATCTTACTGTAATGATCCTCTATTTAATTTGTTTAAGCCGTTTTGATTGGTTACACAATCATATCAACCAGGCGTCGTCACAAAAAGGGTAAATTGAACTTTTAGCTACAAATGACAACCAACTCCTACCATTCCAATAGAGCAATTTCCACAAAACATCACAAGAATGTTCCTTTGGTGGTCCTCTTTCAAAATTGTTCAAAGATTTAAATTCCATTGATAACTTTGGTTGCTGCGGCATCAGAAAGTGAGAAAAATACCCAAATTTTAAAATCCTTTTCCTCCATAATCTACTTGTGCGATTGCAAGATAATTTGGTAGAAATGTTCCTTAAGTGACCCTCTAAATAAACTGTTGAAGCCATATTGATTTCGTTGAAAAACAGGGCAGCAAGGCGGCATCAGGAAAGGTGCTAAATTACAAAAACTTTATAATTCCATTCTTATTAAAGTTCTTGTTAGATTTCAAGATATAAATGGCCTTTACTGATAAACTGTTTCTTGAGAAGTGTCCACTCCTTTGCAGTTTCATTTGCATTCCCTAATAAAATTTTCCAAGATATTTGCAGTTAAATATTTGCTACTAATTTACTATCAATTAGGTGATCGATTTAGGGCCATCTTGGCCCTCTTGTTCTAAATATCTTGAAGTTTCTATAACCGAAGTTTCAGCTCTCCACATTCAACACTGTAGGAGAACATAGAAAAATGTTTTTTGTTCTTAAAACGCGCTTTATTGCTAGCTGCATAGCAACGGATGGGTCCTGAGCAACGAAACTCAAACGCGCACACCGTGAGCTTATTTGGCACCTGTTCACCAAGTTTCATTGGAATCGATCTGTCAGTTTTGGCTGTAGAACTGTGACTTACAAATATTTGGACAGACAGACAGACAGACAGACTGACAGACACGCACACAGACAAGCCGGTAGGCGACGTGGGATTCGCCTTTGCATATATATGTGTAGAACTATTGTGATAGGGTAACTATTGTGGTGACTTGGTGAACACTGGTGAACAGTGTGCATCTTGTAAAAACACTTTCTGGTAAACCAACCATGTGTTAATACCATACCAAGACGAACCCGTATACACCGAACCGTTTCGCCTTGGCATATTTTGCAACTTCCGGCTCTAGCTCAGAAACCCGAGGGCGGAGGTCAATTACATAAAATAACTTTGTGTAGCTCTTCAATAGCTCTATGAGATAGTGTAATAAAATCGCTATAGAATACTACCACTGCAGCGCTAGTAGCGATTGAAGTCAAAATCTTTGAAAGGCTACCATTTGGAAACAAAGGCCTAAATCAACAAAAATCGTAACGAATAGATTTTTTTTAAATATCTTGAAGTATCTATAATCGAAGTTTCAGCTCTCTACATTCAACACTGTAGGAGAACATAGGAAAATGTTTTTTGTTCTTAAAACGCGGTTTGTTGATAGCTGCATAGCAACGGATGGGTCCTCAGCAACGAAACTCAAACGTGCACACCCTGAGTTTATTTGGCACCTGATCACCAAGTTTCATTGGAATCGATCCGTCAGTTTTGGCTGTAGAGCTGTGACTTACAAATATTTGGATAGACTGACAGACACACAGACACACACACACACACACACACACACACACACAAACACACACACACACACACACACACACACACACACACACACACAGACAGACAGACTATCTATTTTACATCAATTGTAAAACAAGCTTAAATCTTATTTTAATCACACTCCATGCCCTTGAGATACAACCAGTTCTTACGCCATTTGTGCAGAAAATCCCATTATTCACCGATTCGGATTCAATAGATTTTCTTTTTCTTCAGAATTTGGTAGATTATGGGGATTCCAATGAATTTTTGTATTTCTATCCACCGCATTTGTCATGGGCCAAGTTCAACTCCCCACTTGTGTTCGGAAAAAGGAGCCATTAAGGCCGTTTTCAAAAACATTTCAGTCATATCACGGCGACCAGTTCACCTTCTCATGCGTTTCCTGGTTTTCCCACTCCAGTACACCGCACAACAGGCTGCTTTCCCACTTAGACTGTTAAACAGACCATTGGTGATGACGAATGACGCAGGTCACAATGACTTTTGTCAAACGTCGGAATGAATGTTGGTCGAGCTGGGATTCAAACTCACAACCCCTGGATTGACAGCTCGCGTCGCTACCGACTGAGCTACCGTAGCTCGGCCATTATGATAAACGGTCAAATTGTTGACAATGTGCAATTATAATACTTCTTCTCACAATGTTACTTACATGAATCATGTTTTGCCGCAGGGTGGGTTCCTTTAGAGCATCGTAGTGATCCTGACCTGCAATGTGCCTTGTTAAGATTCAATTTCGATAATTGTCACATCCTTTTTCACTTGTAAAAACAATTTTCAATTTTGTTAAGAGGACACAGGAAAGAAAAGTCATGCCCATATAAATCCGTTTTGGCTTTTGAATTCACTGGGGACGTTTCATCTTGTGTTCGCTTAGTCTGAAAAGATGTTAGTTTTAACTCAATAGCCATTATTTAGAAATATTCCGTTCACATTGCAATGTGTTTCACCACTAAACAAATGGAGTGGATGCAGAAACGTAAGATATTGCGTCATAAAATGTGTCTACAATCTGCACTTGAGGACTTCCAAGAGCACTTCTAAAAATAGATTTACTTTTTCTTCTTATAAATGTGCGGTTTTAGTGGTCGCATTTAATTCTGAATGGGGTATGGCGGTAACGATTCCGAAATTTTTCAGAAAAAAATCCCCAAAGCGAGCCCACAGGGAGGTGCTTCTGTGTCATCTTGAACAGATATATGACCCTATGCATAAATTTAGTAATAAAAGAGCACGTCCCTGTGATTCAACATACATATACACACGTGCAACCGCTATGTTCAGCCAATGATTGTATTGCTCTTTGAGTTTTTGTCAGAAGGCCATACGACTTCAGCGAAGTCTGCATAGCATTGAGGGTGAAACAAATTTACCATAAAGAGCATCTTAGATCAGACAGTGAAAGCAAAATATTCCATCGACAGAACATACGTCAATGAATACAACCTATCGCTGATTCTCAGATTCACACGCCAAAACTAAATTTTCTGTGTTAATTTATGTTATTCATTGGGAAACGAGAGCGATAAAAATTCTAACCTGACGCAAAGAAACTCGCAGCCGATTAAGTTATGGTTGTCAGCCTTAAATGGAAACAGCACAGTTGTTCTAGTTATCTCGGGTACCAGCTGAATATGACGTCACCGGATGTGGATAATTGTCGGTCATGGTTCCCTGCTTTGTTCTATGTAATTTTACTTGGAATTTCACGAGCTGGGCCATATTAAAATTGTGCACCCAAATTTGTTTCCATACTGATTATAGGAAATTTCCTATAATTAAGGTTATACCTAAGAACGAGCTGTGCTCGTTATGAAAACATTGTGACATACGGAGAAATGGCTCATAATGAGCAACCCTATGATAGCAAACTAATGCCGCCAACAGTCGTCTGCAGCAGGTGCGTCCAATCACATATGCAAGTGGGAAAGGGTTAAACAAGAGGGTCATGAATGTCCTATATCTCTCCACAGGCGTCCGAATTTCTATAAAAGCAAAAAATGCAAAAAATCACACAATACCTCGTTAAAATACTCAAAAAGTCTCTCTATATTGTCTTTACGCTTTGATAAAAAATGATCGTAATGGTAATTCGGGGAATCTCACACGTGTTACTATAAATAGCCCCTCTATACGTCCATATAGTGTAATAATAATGACAAGGTGTGCAACGGCATTTTACCCCCTCGCTCGATTCGGGCTATAATTTCCGCAGAAAAACGTCTAAAACGACCTGTCCCAGGTAGAGACAGGTTCATAAATGATTTTTCTCGTGATCCACCACATCAATATCTGCCAAACGACAAATACGCCGGCGTTTTAAAGCTTAAAGGAATACGCTCGGCTGAAATTTAAACTATATGACTAAATAGCACTACAGTAATGTATCATTTTGATGTAATTACTTTTGCTTGCACTACCAAGATATAAGCTTTTAAAGTTTGTGTTTTCACGTCGGTATCGATCGCCTATGGGCGCCGCCATCTTTGCTTATAATCAACTTCCTGTGACGTCAGTTACCCACTTCCGATTAGCACCGTATGGATTACTAAATTTTCAGATCGCTATCTTATCTTAGGTATAGGTCAAAATATGCCCAATGCGTAAAAGGCCAGTCCAAAAAGGCCGATTATAGGTCCAGAAAGAAAGGCCAATTTCCCAAAATGTCTGGTACAAAAAGGCCGATTATGAGCAAGGACCACTTTTTGAAGTTTAATGGTGTAAATATTGTATACATGTATGTTTGTTTAAGATTATTAATTCATAGTGGGGCGGGCGGTAAATTTATCCGTGTTATAATTGATTACAGTTTGCTTTGAATGTTTATTTTAACTTCCGTAATTAGATAATTTGAGAAGTTTGAGAACGTAATTGCCGTTAATTTTTTGAATAAGATAATAGAGATGTTTGAGAACGTAATTGCCGTTAATTTAATTTATCAGGTAAAAAAAAAGGCGATGGAAGGTAAACAAAAACACGACCTTGGCATTTGAGCAATGTCTCCTTTATTCACTATGTTTTTTCAAAAGTCGTCTGCTACAAACGCGTCTTCAACAAGAAAATGGTCAACGTGTTCAATAAAAGGGTAAATTCATTATTTTATATTTGACCAAACTTTCAAAAGATTTATTTGTTTGTTAAAGAATGAATTGTAAAATAATTTCTCATAAACCTACATAAAAATCCCTTATAATCCAAATAAAATCGTCCAATTTCAGAAACACAAAAGGTCACAGATTTTAACACCGAATTTTGGGAAAGCCTATGGGAAATGCTAACGTCATAGCGCGTGATGATTTTACTTAAATGAACCGCGTCATCACAAATTCCGCATTTGGATAGTTTCAGTGTTAATTTCATAATAAGATCAAATTGCATATTTGTGTGGTATTTTTTTGGTCATGAATCTTCCCAAGAAACTTAGTGTTATTCACAACTAAAAAGCAAATACAACAATTGAAATAAAATGGAATGGGGTGCAAATAAAACATAATGGACAGTTTGGCTAATTAACCCTTTCCCACATACGGCAAATCTGCACCAAACCATCTGGGCAAAACTGTGTACAAAACTGTTATAGTTGATTAGATTTTGACACTATTTCAACAATTTTTAATCATGTCACGGCGACCTTCCCATGTGTATAATGTCTTTATTACAACAGTACAACTTGTATGGCATCATATAGAAATTAAGAAGGAAACAACGTGTCAAAAGGCGTCAATCACTAATTAGTTGACTTGCTGTTTATTACCACTAGTCGGCAGCTGCTTCTGATCAGCGCATCAAAGCCTCGGCGGTGCTTTGTTGGTAGATCATAAGTAGTGTCTGATTGCTACCGGAAATATGATTGGGTTTTATGACCTTTAATTGGTTTTCAATAAAGAACGGTACAATGTTTTTAATTTTCGATTAATCTGTGAATTACGCCTTTTGTCACAACGTTTACAACTTTATTTATACATGTATTTGCTGTCATAGAGATTGTAGTGTTGTGTGGAGTGCCGGTGTAAGAAAGTCTTGATAGGCATGGCCGAAAATTGTTTTTGCTTTTGAGCGGTACAGTAAGCCTCTGCAGACGCATCCTGACGAAAACCCGACCATACAAATATGCAATTTGATCTTATTTACAATTCACAATATGACCTCCGAATTGCGATTTGTGTGTGACGTGACTCATTTGTACGGTGTATCATTAGGGCCATCGTGCTATCGCGCTGTCAACAAGCACACGCGATGCCACGATAGCACGATGACACGATGGTGATGACACGATGGTGATGGTACGATGACACGATAGCACGATGACGATGACACGATGGTGATGGAGCGATGCTACGATGGCACGATGACGCGATATTACATCGCGTCATCGTGCCATCACCATCGTGTCATCGCTTATACGCGATAGCACGATGACCCTAACGGGACACTAGTGTTCCGTTAGGGCCATCGTGCTATCGCGCTGTCAACAAGCACAAGCGATGCCACGATAGCACGATGACACGATGGTGATGAAACGATGACACGATGGTGATAGTACGATGACACGATGGTGATGACGATGACACGATGGTGATGGAGCGATGCTACGATGACGATGACGCGATATTACATCGCGTCATCGTCATCGTGCCATCACCATCGTGTCATCGTACCATCACCATCGTGTCATCGTGTCATCACCATCGTGTCATCGTGCTATGCGCGATAGCACGATGGCCCTAACGGAACACCGTACATTTGTGTAAAAACCGCCAAAGCTATGCTGTACTCATTTTTCATAAACTTTCCCGTGTCTTGTATTTGGAGGTAATGAATTGTGGTAAAATACATTCAACTAAAAACAAGTAACGATTTTAGAAATTGGAGGATTTCATTTGGAATTAAAAGGGATATTTAAGCAGGTTTGAAAAAAATTCTTCAATATATAATATAAAAGTTTTACAGCAAAAATCCTTTTGGAAATTTTGTCAAAATTAACAATTTCAATTCTCCCTTTTCAACATACACCAAATCTGCAGCAGATGAATACTATGGAAAATATATTTACCGTCAACTTCAGAGTATGTAGGGAAGGTATCGAATTATGTCTGCTCAAAAGACTCGCTGACATATCCTATTACAGTAGCGTCCGACCACTACCGGAAATTTGATTGTTTCTACAAAAACGACGGTTTATTATGTCTAACGAGCTTTGAAATCATAACAAACAACTGTCAAATATATAAACGAATGAAATTATTGTATAAATAAATGTTAACACACATATATTTAATTGGCTGATATATATTACACGAGTCAAGTTCGTGTTTTCTATCCACCTACTATGGTTGGATACTATTTACTATAAAACTTTATATAGAGCTAGTAATAATATAATGTAATGCTTGGAATTTCATTTTGAATAATTGAAGTTTAGGTTTGTAAACTTCCGGGGTTAATTTTCTTACGCAAAAGTATAATTTGTATTCCCTTTACAGAGGACAAATGCTATATTACATAATAAACTAATTCTTTATTCATTGATTTACAAAGGCAATGTCAGCAATATGAGGTTATAGTTGTTTCTGTTTGGCGAAGTATGGCCACTGCTCCTCGGGATTTCATTTGTATTAGGCAACAGGTGAAGAGTCCTGGTAACAGAGACTCTACCTGACAAGAAGTGTCCAAAACATCACTACCGAGTCCTGGTACCAGATACTCGAGATGACAAGAAGTAGTCCATATGACATCTAAAATTCAACATCCCGAAACTGGTGAAGGCACTAACCGCAGAACTGGTGGAATTGGTACTCGGAACACCAAGGCACACAACGGAGGAGCTGTGACAGATTTGGGAACTGAAAAAGACTAAATTCTAATGTTAATATTCGTAAAAAAGGGATGGGAGGGTGGGTTTTCATATTTGAAAGAGGATGACCGGGGATGTGTTTAAAACCTGAATTTCGTGCCGTCCTTGTGTGGAAAGAATTTGTAAAGGAAGTTGTGGTAGAAACTAACGACAATGACTGTTAATTAACGACAACGGTCAATTAGAACTGAAAGGAATTTACCATACAAAACGGTTCCACATTGTCCCTGTAAGCGGTTTCAATCTTGATCGGTTGAAACATTTTACAGAGGACAAATGCTATATTACATAATAAACTAATTCTTTATTCATTGATTTACAAAGGCAATGTCAGCAATATGAGGTTATAGTTGTTTCTGTTTGGCGAAGTATGGCCACTGCTCCTCGGGATTTCATTTGTATTAGGCAACAGGTGAAGAGTCCTGGTAACAGAGACTCTACCTGACAAGAAGTGTCCAAAACATCACTACCGAGTCCTGGTACCAGATACTCGAGATGACAAGAAGTAGTCCATATGACATCTAAAATTCAACATCCCGAAACTGGTGAAGGCACTAACCGCCACATGGCAAAGCCATACCGCCACCAGCTTGATGAGCAAGGCCATACCCGCCATTATCAGGACAAACTGACATACCCGAGGTTGTAAATTTAAGTATCCCTCGTTTTATTGTCTGCAAGAAAATATCATCACCCTTGCTGGACAAATGAACACCATCACAAAACAATGTTTGGTCCGTTTCAACAATATCGGGATATCGTAAATACTTTCCGCCCATTCTCAACAAGAAAGAGGCAATGCAATTATTGATACGTTTTCTTGCCTCTTCCGATGCACTGTGACGGTGCTCGTGCCGCCAACAAAGTCTTGGTAAAATCTGAGACCAAACGATAATACTAGATGGAAAACGTTTAGCTATTTGAAGTAAGTCTTTTTTTAATGGAATGTAAAAGTGTCACAGATGGTTCCTGACCAACGTTATTTACACCACAGTGAATAATTAAATAATTAGGATGATTTACTAATCTTTCTTGATATTTTAGCAGTTGAAAAAGTTTATTCCATACAATACCGCTCCTGAATTGCCAAAAAATCTCCATACCATTCTTCATGCCCAGTTGAGAACCATTTTTCTCCCGCATTTTTGCATATACAAATGCTCTCTTTACAATAGAGGAACCCACTATCCAAACGAGGCATTGGCTATCTGTAATGAACTTTGCTATCTTGTAAGTAAGAGTGTAATAACAATAGATTAAGGCTCCTATTTTAGAAGATTTGCCGACGGTATTCTAATGTAGGCTTTGAATGCGCTAGATTTCCATCTACCACACAATTGGACCTTTTCACCAGTCAATCCATTTTTTGATGCTGTGGTGGCAGCACCAATACGAAAAGAATGGGATCGATTTAAAATAATAATTATAATATTTAATAAAGTTATGAACAAGAGCAAGCATTTCTACAAGAAGGATTGAGAAGTGTAAGTAGATAATTATCATAATACTGCGACAAAATACAATATAGGAGTAACTTTCCAAATCAACAACATTTTGAACTTATTTCGTATTGGGACAACTTCCGAATATCCAGGCAAAGTACAATATAGGAGTAACTTTTCAAATCAACAACGGTTTGAACTCATTACTGTATTGGGGGACAAATCCTCCAATTTCCAGGCAAAAGCAACAAAGTACAATATGGGGTCAAGTCCCCAATATAGCAATCATGAAACAAAGTGTCAACAAAACAACAATTCTGGTTGCCGGAACAAACTCCATTGGGCAGCCAGAGAACGACAATCAACAACGGTTTGAACTCATTACTGAATTGGGGGACAAATCCCCCAATTTCCAGGCAAAAGCAACAAAGTACAATATGGGGTCAAGTCCCCAATATAGCAATCATGAAACAAAGTGTCAACAAAACAACAATTCTGGTTGCCGGAATAAACTCCATTGGGCAGCCAGAGAACGACAACATGATGAGTGCTGGATCAACAGACTCACAGAAAACAAGTTAAACACCAAAGTGTAAAACCCATAAATGTAAAATCAATTCCATCAATACCATTTGGTTACCGGAACAAATTCCATTGCGCAGCCAGAGGTCTCACAGAAAACAAGTTAAACACCAAAGTGTAAAACCCATAAATGTAAAATCAATTCCATCAATACCATTTGGTTACCGGAACAAATTCCATTGGGCAGCCAGAGGTAACAACATGACGAGTAAATTTCAATACAAACACTAGTAAAACACTCATTATACAAATTTCAAATAATTTTTGTTCTACGAAATGCATACAAAGCAAATTCAATTTGATAACACTGCCTCTATCTGGTTTGACAGCAAGTACCTACAATAACGGTTTCATCAGCACACAGCAGTCAATCTTGCAATGAAATAACAACAAGTACCTACAATAACGGTTTCATCAACACACAGCAGTCAACCTTGCAATGAAATAACAACAAGTACCTACAATAACGGTGTTATCAACACACAGCAGTCAACCTTGCAATGAAATAACAACAAGTACCTACAACAACGGTTTTCTACAATAACGGTTTTATAAACACACAGCAGTCAACCTTGCAATGAAATAACAAG
>JASEVX010000162.1:112500-145137 GCA_031761405.1 Serripes groenlandicus
GGACGATGAAAT
Organism: Serripes groenlandicus; assembly: GCA_031761405.1. NCBI lineage: Eukaryota > Metazoa > Mollusca > Bivalvia > Cardiida > Cardiidae > Serripes > Serripes groenlandicus. The sequence continues at coordinate 112,513 of JASEVX010000162.1, forward strand.
GTTTATGTGATAACTCCCTACATAGCAAACCTTTTTGAGAACAAGTTCAACAATGGGTACGGTATGATAGCTTTCATTCGTTTGGAAATGCTTGATTGTGTATATGGAAACATAACAATATATATATTTATATATAATCAAATGAAACAATTATGCCAATATACGATTGATATGCCAACTGCTATGCTAATATAAACAAACACATACACGTACATTCACATGATAAATCATTATTATACAGCTTCATTTGCTATTCAAATTGCAAAACATGTGCTGTGGTATCATTATGATAAAGACATACACACCAGGCTATTACATAATGTATGAATATACTTTAAACACATTTTAAAACAAATCAACCTGGGGTGGTCCACTTGTCGACATGAGATGCAACCAAATAATAACTCCAAAATTTGCTCATGCGGGTTCATACTCGTGAATGTATTATAATTGTCATCTCCCAGTACAGAGACTATATCAATCCACAATTCCCCACGTTTGTGTTCATTATCGGAGCAATAAAGTAATAAGTGTGTAGCAATACACATAACTGTCTGGTTACAATCAGGACAGGACATGCAATACTTTTTCGAAAAGAACCTCGATAATACATGCATCCCTGTAAAGGCAATAATTCAACTGACTTCTTTATAATTTACTGCAATGCCATAAGTTACATGGTACGAATTCACTATGAATAACTTTAAAGCTATGCATGTAAAGCATTATTGCTTTCTAGAGTGTTGTATATATAACTGTCCATAAATTGTAAAAGACTGATTGACAATCTTCTTCCATGAGGTGCTGTTTGGAAAAGAGGAATTAGACAGGTACACTTATAATACTCCTGTTAAACCTGTTTGCCCATAATGCGCTAAATGTCGGGCATAACACCTAATGCTTTACCTGGCTTTTGTATGAACGAATACATGAACGAATACAGTCTGAAGTTAAACATGGTTTTAATGCGTTTCGATGTGTCTATTCTACCCAATTGTACTAGAATTCCCTGTCTATAAAACATTACAGTGTGATCATAACTAAGCAGCCAACTGCATTTAGTGTAGGTGTTGTGCGCGGCATCCATTGAAGGTGCTTCATAACTTGTGCCCGTTCGAGGGTCTGAATTTGTGCCAGTTAGACCATTCCACAACTCACTTCCGTACAGAACCTTTGACAAAACAACTGATTCGTAAATACGCTTGATGGAGAGTGGATGCATACACTCACGACTAATACCAGAGTCATTTAAACTGAAGTACGTTTTTCTTATTTTAGAGCAACATTCTTGTACAGAATTATCAATTGACATATAGTTTTCATTAAGAACGCCTTAATGGAGAAATATGTCACTCTCATCAATATTATATACAATTACATTTCGAGAAATCGTAAATACATACATTCTGTACAGAATTATAATGGCAGACACCAAAATGTTGTTGTAAGCCATGTTGTTGTATATGACATTAACATCTTGTCGTCTGTAACAGTTGGACAACCATATATTTTGTTGCACTTGGCTTGAAACAGTTTTGTTTGGTGTCTAAAACATCCATCAAATCATTAATATAAAGTAAGTATAATATTGTACTTAGTATTTGGCCCTGTCTTGTGCCCTTCTTGATCGGGAACAAGTCTGACTTCAAACCGTTCGATCGCACGCAGCTATATATACCCGTAAGTAAGCTATGTATAAGTTTAATGGATTTTATTCCAATAACGTTTTGAAATAATTTCATTAAAAATAATTCATGGTTTGCGTAGTCAAATGCTTGTTTAACATCTGGATAGCATGTGTATACAGTTTTGAATTCTTCTTAATTGAACTATAAATTGATTCGCGGACCGTGCAGGACGTCAAGCTGCAGGATTAATACTTCTGAAATCCTCTCTGTCAACTACTGATTACGATTGCATGATTCAATTGATTCAAAATAATGTTTGCATACAGTTTTAATATTGTTGTTGAGCAGTGAGATATAGCTCGGTATGAGTTTGGATCACATTTCTTTTCATTAACTCCCTTGTGAAGTGTAGTGATTACTACCATTTTCAATAATGCTGGATAGTATTTAAAATCACTGATAGCGTTAAAGAATTATGTTAAGACATGTATTAAACGATTTTCGCCATAAATAAGATTTTCGTAATAAACTTTATCATTTCCACAGGCTTTGTCCTTTTTACAAGTTTTTAATGCGGTTTTAACATTCTCTTCTTTGATGTATACATTAGAACAATCTGTATTTACACGGTCACTTTCTTCGTTTAATTACACTTTCAGCACGTGTTGTGATATCATTATTATTACAAGAGTAAATGTCTTCGAAGTATGTTGCCCAATCTATATTAATATCTCTGGGTGATTGACAGTGTTTGTCATTGAATGTCATTTCAAATGTTATGTTATTTAAATTTAAACCTATTTATTTTACATCGATTGCAAAACAAGCTTTCAGCTGATATTAATCACGCTCGGTGTCTGCTTCCAGGGGATTTAACCAGTACTCGCGCCGTTTGTGTGGAACATCCCCTAAGTCAGAACCCGCTCATCACGGGACTCGAACCAGGGACCTTTGGTACGAGAGGCCGACAGTCTACCTTTGCACCACTGTATTCCACACAGTGGAATGTTAGCTGTGGTTTCGTTTTCCTCTTTCTATTCACTAGCTTCCAAAAGGCACAGCTATCCGTTTCCGCATTGCCGTCAACATCTTCTTCTAAATCATTAATATATGTTTTGACCTTTTGTCCATGGGCTCGGCGAAACTCCCGTTTTGAATATTTATATTGTATATACAATTTATGATCATCACTTGGTTGGTTTCGTTCATCCATCGCGCACGTTGATGTTAACATTATCATGTAGAGAGGTGAACTTATCATCCCAATAAGGTTTTATGAATTGCTTATAGGTCGACCTGGGTATACATGTTGCAACTGCGTCTTTAATTACCGATACAACATTTTCGTAAAGACAGTTTAAATCCTGTTTACTTGTAATTTGGAATTCATCGAACTCATGAATGTACACGGATTACTCGGCCATAGATAACGATTGCTGGACCATGCTGCTTTAACGTTAACATTAACTGTAACTGGCACGACGTCGTGTTCTGTGGAGTCCGTTAAACAGTTATCCATATGCGAGCACGGGATATAAGCTACTTACAAACCCCAGTGACTTCTTGAGTAGTGTTATTTATCATGTACCATTCCATTCACGGACTTTTTAATGACATTTTCTATATTTGCGACAAGCATATAGACAGTCGATTGAAATATGTACAGTAGCATCACATTCATAATTAATACCATATTTATATGAGTATACATGTGGCAATTACAGGTTTGCCATATAACACCTGAACAAGAAGCCGTGTGCATTCGACATTATTTTCTACACACACCTACTAAGAGAAATACAATTCAATTAAATCAGTTTAACTATAACATGACTTATGAATTAGATATGTATATATGCATATGGTCCGACTCGCCCAGGAACAACCAGAGATTTAACTACTTCTAGCAAATACTCTGGAAACCTGTGCCCATTTATCAAATGTCGAACCAAGAAATGTTGAGCCTCATTCGCATTTAACTATCTTGCTGTATTAATATATCTATGAGAATTAGGAATTTCATAACTCAAAGATAGCAACAGTTAAGTTTACCAAAGCATTAACACAATAGAATCTCCTGACTGTTCTTCGTGAATTTGTTTTTAACTTTTAAAAAATGAATATCCTACACGTTAACACCTGAAAGACTGAACACGAGTACTTTCCTCGTGCAATTCAACTTTTACAACGCCACCTAGCATTAATTGCTTTCAAAAAGGGGGAAATTAGTCTTCTCCTTACTCGATTTACTCAAACGCAGTAAATTACATTTCCATTCACGGATTTATTAATGACATTGAATAACTTATGACAAATGAAACAAAGAACACTTCATATTGAAATAACATTTTCTATATTTGAGACAAGCAAATGGACAGTCGACTGAATGAAAAGAACGGGCAACTATGTAACGCATTCTGGTAGGCCAATCATGCATGGAATTATGATAAACATTAGTATGGTTTAGTAGTTTGGTTTAAACTACCTATTCAAATCGAATTTTATTTCCCACTGTTTCTAAACAAATGTGAATGTTCTTCATTACATTCTTGAATTTAATGACTCCGACAATCGTTCGTGAACACTATATTTAATATACCAATATTTTGCACTTTCACTTGACCAACGTCCGTGCCTTTTGAATATTCTATCTTTAACACTGTTATTCGCAGCAATAGTTGCACCTCCTGGTCAAAAATAATGAAGACAGTATTTCTTAACATCCATCACGTGTGACTTCAAAGCCTCTAGGAAAAGCTCCGTAAGACTAGTATATGATAACTCTTTATTGGATTGTCTCACTCTTGTTTCCATCTATCGTTGAACATATATTGCAAAACAAATAATCATCAGCTGTCAAATTTCCCCGGGTTATAAATGTTTTAACATTTTCAACTGGGCAATACTTTGATCCTCTTTTAGCTAGAATTACCCAAGCACCATCACGGTATTTGTCCATCTTACTGCTTTCTATGAGTTAAGCCGTATAAGAAATATTGAAAACAATATCGAGATACGAATATTTAAAAGCTCCGAACTTCTTAGAAAACCAGCAAAAAGCTACCAAAAACTTTTAATAGTTTCGTCGACATACAAGCTGTCATATACGCTGTTTACAATACTAATATATATAGGTTCTTTCCTAGCAGCGGATTTGGATAGGATCCGTTTAGCCGACTCAAGAATGTTAAATAATAATTTTAGATTTGTAGGCGAATCTAAACCGGACAATTCATGGTACCTCTTAATAATAAGCAGCAATCAATGGACTAGGGGTATTAGCGGTTTCAATTACAGAAACTTAATAATTTGCGACTGTTAGAGTCTTACCAGGTAAAGTGTCCATACTCCCAAGCTCATTACACAAGGCCCATTGAAGACAACGAATAAAAGTGCCAATCTTTTTCTCTTTTCCAGACTGCATGCCCTTGATTTTCGAAGTAGATCCGAAAGTAAAAACACCTCCGCTAAGACTTCCGGTCAATCATGAATATCTTCTGCGTGATTCTGAAAAAATAAAATTACATTAAAATACATAATATAGCAAGCTGCTACTTCATATACATGACAAATGTAAGACGCTGATATACATATTCTCTATTATATATGTATTTTAACAATTGTTATCTGTCACTTATAAATAACAAGGCGTTTCAGCCTAGTTATTCTAAGCATAAAGATTCCGCCTTAATATTCTAAACATGGCGATTCCAGCGAGAACTTGGAGCAAAAGAGCGGGAAAAAACGCACTAAATATTTTAAGCATGGCAATTCCGCCTGCCTTAACTACATGTACAAATTTATTTTGAGGCGATACCGCCTAATCTTTAGCAATACTTCTGCAACTACATTTGTGTAATATCACTTACATAAAGGGGACTACTCTTGCTGTTCGTAATCCCGAGTACTAACAACGATTATTTCCCTTGCTTATATCTAAGCATGATAGCCGGCATTTTGAAATTCAAATCCGTGTTGCCAAAGATTCCTTTGCCATTTCAACATCTTACATTATAATGCTTTTTAGTTGGCAAATTAAACCAGTCAAAAACGTCTGTCACAAATGAACCATTCTGACAAATAAAAGGCCAAACAATTGCAGATTTCCAGTATGGTATAACTAAAACACCAATAGCTTGATCTATAACCATTTTCCTAATAACTATATGTATTACAGCGATAATGGGAACAAATATCCCGAACTGATCATCTCAATATTCGGCAAATGCATTTACACCACTGCAAGATGGGTTCCAAATCCTTGAATAGAACTTTGGCAATGTTGCATGTTAATAAGATGCGAACCAATCAACTTCTAATTTGCCTCACTTATTTTCAATAGGTTGTAAACTATCATAGGAAATTTCCCACTCGCTGAAATCTGTTAGTTTAGACAAATGGTCTGTTTTATCATTATCAGACCTCGGAACCTACTCAATTTCAAGACTTATTGAATTTAGCATACAGAACTGAAAAATGTAATTGTTTCTTGTAATTCTCTTTTCATTCAACCGTTTACTGTACTAGATTGATTGTCTGTCTGTAAAACATTTCAGCTTTTGCTTTGTTTAGTATATTTATCAGAGACAACAGTTCTCTATAAAGCGTTACTAACTCTCTCCAAGTGGAAGATTTTACACTTACTACCTCTAACCATACACCATGAGAAATACCATTTACACTGCTGCATTCATAACCAGCATAATAGACCTGACACGAATCTGAATACACTATTTAGTACATGTGTGCGACTGTACAAAGTATTTCGTATTCATCAGTCTCGAATTATCTTTCCAAAACAATAACTGCTGTGAACTCTCGTCGCTAAGGATTATAAAAGAATCCCAACGACGTGCCAACAATATAGCGCACCAGCCAGCCCGTCGTCAGAATACATGGGCACCAGCTTCCATTCCCCACGCCATTTATTTATTAACGGTCTGCATCATTTGCTAAACAAATAACAAGCTGAAGATAATCCAAATGGCATTACTACACATTTTTAATGGACGGCGCTACCCGAAAAAAAAACAAGTAATGTGCATGAGGCTCGAATATGTGTACGAAAAGATAGGCCCTCGTCGTCACGAACTAAATCATAATAGAAGCCTTTCTGTAATCAAAGCGCTGAAGGCACTGAATAAACTCAACCATTTGCCTTTGCATAGATGTGTGATTTATAAACTATGCATTGTTTATAAATATTACAACTTCGGGTAAAAGAATAAATGACGCATCCGTTAAAATTAAATGCCATTTTAGTTGTCTATAAAAATAAATCATGAGACAAACATGTGAATATTATATTTAATTTCCAAGTTTCAAAAGACATGTAAAACAAATGGATAACCATTATGGCCCCGACTCACTTATTTAAGTATTTACCAATTTTTGTTACCAAAACAATCATAATTGACCAAGGGTTTTCTAAAATCTTACTCAAAAGCTTCCTGCTTAACAAGAGATTTTTCAAGTTTTCACTATAGCCATATAAGGCCAAATAGCCCTGCCCCCTGGCGGCCATGTTTTTCGACCAATCAACATGGCTTGGAGGAATCTGATAGATGGTCTCCCAATGAACATTTCTACAAAAAGATTTGAACATTGGCAAACACTTTCGGAGGAGAAGATTTTTCAAGTTTTTACTATAGCCATATTAAGAAAAAAAAGCCCCGCCGGCTGGCGGCCATGTTTTTCGACCAATCAACTTGGCTGGAAGGAATCTGCTAGAGGGTCACCCTAGGAACATTTCTACAAAATTATTTGAAAATCGGCCTGACACTTTTGGAGGAGAAGATTTTTTTGAGTTTATACTATAGCCATATAAGGCAAAAAAGCCCCGCTCCCAGGTGACCAAGGAACACTTCTTTAAAATAATTTGAAAATATAGCAACCAGTTTGGTAGAAGAAGAATTTTAAAAGTATTTTATTTTCGTTGCCATGGAAACCATAATTCTGCATGAATCACAAATATTTAAAGGAATTCTGGTGAGGTAAATGAGAGGATGCCTTCTGTGAAGTTTCATCCCAATTGACCCACTCGTTACTGAGGAGAAGATGTTGACGGACGACAGACGCCGGACAAAAGGAGATCACAATAACTAACTTTAAGCACTTCGTGCTCAGGTGAGCTAAAAAGGAAACATCTATCCAAATGAAAGAGTAATTGAAATCATGTAGAAAATATTGTGGAAAAAGGCAGTACTAATATTTATATGAGCACTTTAAAAGAAACATGCTTCAGACTTCTGAGGCTTTTGAATTCATTTGCATTATAAAAGTATTAAATGCTCCAGAGAAAACCAATACCTGTGCCGTCCGCATTTTACTCTACAGTATACACCTAAGCTGGCCGCTGTTTCCTTTAAAGGGTGTTTAAGCTTGCCAAATCAATTAAGGATGCGTGACCATACACTGTTAATTACCATTGTGTACGAGTGTCATTCCAAACAAATTATAAATGTAACCCCTTTTCCCAATAAACCTATCATATACATTTATGTATTTGTAACTTGCCGGGATGTGTCGATACCGTCATGGTACACTGTGATATATGCACAAATTGGTTTCACAAATCTTGTGTTAATGCACCTGTGGATATTTCGACAACAGATGCGGACTTTAATTGTAGCTTTTGTTAATTATTTGGTTATTATAATGATAAGATATGTGATTAAATTGGCAACATTTAAGTTTTTTACTTATAACAGCCTTCAAATACAAATTTGGTTTATACGACGGTAAAGAAAGGTTATGGGAATTAAGTAATTGTTTAAATAAGCAAATTCTCCTTTTCCCACAATGTTTTCAATATATGTTGCTTTTTACTGTTTACACAGCAAGAAAAAACCATTTAACTTATTTGTTATAGATTAGTATTATTGTTGTATATATATATAATTACTAGAAACAAATTAAGATTAAAAGTGTTGTATATATATATATACTTATTGTTTATTTGTTATTTAAATTGTTCTGCCCCTTCCTAGTACCCTACAGAATAGAATGTTGCATGTATCATTTGCCTCGTAGTATGGCACATGGAAAACTGTTGAAAGTTACAAAGTAGAAAATGAAGAGGCCAAACAATAACCATGACCCTTCAATAAATTGTAAAGGAGAGGATATAATTGAAGCAAAACCTATGGCTAGTTACTAGCAACCTATTCTATTATTGCAATGTTTTCAAATTTCGTCCGCTGCAGATGCGTCAAAAGACATTTACTTGTCGGAAAATCAATCCATCAATTCTCGTTATTGATATCTATAGATATGATATAAAGAGGAAAGTCGTTAAAACACTTTACAAAGAGATTCCATTTCAGCATGATCTCGATTTTTGGTTTAATCTATATCACTGATAAAAGCAATCAAACACATTATATATTTACAAAGAAAACCCCGGTTATGATCATATGTAACAAATTATACACATTTGCCCATCTTTAAGTAAACATTTTTTACAACAAATTATAGCGTCCGCAGATTTGCTCTATATTCTATAGCGTCCGCATTTTCCCTCTATATTGCATTTGTCCGCATTTTCTCTCTATAATGTATTTGTCCGCAGATCGCGTCCGCACTTTCGACCCTCCCCCCATACCGTTGTATTTATAAATAGAATTCGACGATCACGATTTCTCTGCAAATGTGTTACTCTCATTTTAAATGCATTTTATGACGCACATATTTGCTTTTTTAATTCTTTATACTATATTTATATGGCCGACAAGGCACAAAGAAAATATTTTCAATTCTGTTTTTATCTACATTTTCAATGCGTGATTGAAAATTCAAATACCGTATCTGGAGCTTAAATCGGAAATAGTTCTCGCTGTAGCAGTTCACTCATTGAGATTTATAAATCTCTCCGCGTTCATGTTTTAAAATACAATGTTTCATTTTATTTCCAAATTCTCTTTGAATATAAGAACCACATAAGAAAACAAAGACGATTTATATATCATTATATATCATTATTTCATTATTTCAAATATCGTGATACATTTGAAAAGTAAGAGCAAGTATTGAGTACTACTTTCACGCGTATGAAATTTAGGGAATTTTCCATAAGACGTATGGCTTCAGAATTGTAGCTATCTCTAAATTTGTTTGTTCCAAACAAATAAAAATGATAATGCAACCTTGATTTCTTCATATCTAACTGACTGTTTCCATAAATATTTGTTTAATTCACGTAAGTCAAGTATTAACATTTTCTTTCCTAAATTCTGGACAGAAACGGATTGACAACATGAGGAGGGTTAACACATTTTTTTTTTTAATCAAACATCTGTCTAACAGATCTTGGATTCTGAAATACAAATTCTGATTCTGAAATAGCAGACTTATCCTTATTAAAAAACGTTTTAGGCGGTATCGAACATAGGGAATTGTTTATTCATTTTCGATAACATCTTATATGAAAAATGTGCAATGTCACGCCAGAACGATAAATGTTTTTTAAGTCTTCCCTTTACAATTGTATGTTTTTTACCTTTCTCGTACTAATACAAATCATGGGTAAAACATTCATAACCATACTCATCTTTCATATTCAATAATTTGATTTCTCATTTTCTGGCGGGAGTCTGCTCGCTGTTTGGAGCTGCTGGACGGATGCAGGTGCATTGTATCCTGAAGAGTGTATTCTTTTCCGCATGCAAAACATAGGCCCGTAGTGGTGGTGGTGCCTAACCTAGGCCTAGTATAATAGTCGATGCTGGAACCGTAGCTGTTACCATATGACCCGGAAGTTAGATATTGGGGACATAAAGTATTTCCTTGTTCCCCAGGCTGAGTTGCGAAAGGCAGTAGTAAAGGGCAGCAACACGACCTCTGCTGGAATACTCATGAGAGCCCCCTGCCCTTGGTAGAATACTTCTTACGAGGCCCGAGGCCCGACTCTCTGCTTTTTGTATCTTCGCTGACGCTGCCGACAGGGTTACCTTCGTATAAATGTACAGTCTCCCACCGTACGGACGAGGAATCTACTATGCGTATGATCTTGTCCCGCTTATGCAGGTTTTTCGTGCTCTTTTAACTGCTCATTGCGATGTTCAACTTTCCCATTTGCTATAGCCAACATAGCCTGCTTAGCAATGTCTGCCAACTCGCTATTGAACTTGTACTGTACTTTGTTACCTTAAAATCTCCATGTAATGTCTCGCTCTGTCTTTAACTTCTTAACTTCTGTCTTCACACTAATATTCTTTCCGCGTACCTCTCTATTAAAGTGCTTACCAGATAGCGTCTATAGTAAGCAATCAAATGTGTTAGGGATAAATACCTTATTTAATCTGGCTTTATTGCTTTAGTGCGATTCGGCCTTCTGCTTCGCGTCCAAGTGTAAGAATTAACCGAGGTGACATATCGCCGTGACGTCACTCGGTATTCCGAACATACCCGACTAAAGCCGATCGCAATAAACTGCTAAGATCACACAAAATTACAATAAATTTGGATTGAAATTGGTTTACGATCTCATTTTCAAGTCCAATACTGTTCAAAGAACCTCTATCATCACCGGGGACATTTCAACACCTAGTTAGACACACCAATTTAACTTTCTTGCAACAATATATACCACACACATTAACACAGTCCGAATGTCCAAACCTGAAATACTGGACACGAGTACTTTCCTCGTGCAATTCAATTCATACAACGCCACCTAGTGTTTATTGCTTTCAAACAGGGGGCAATTAATTGTCTCCTTATTTGATTTACTCAAACGCAGAAAATTACATTTGCTGCGAGAGCGTTACAGGAAATAACCAGGTCCATAAGATATGTCGTGAAACTCAAAGTGCAATTGTCACAATTTATTTCAACATTGCTAAATGAGATGAACTCTACAATTCCAAAATACAGTGCTTCCAGGGGTACAAACAAACAATTTAAAACAATAAACCGTATTGGAATGAGACTTTATTAAATCTATGGACTACTATGGTTGAAAAGAATAATAATGCCTTCCTCATCTGTAAGGGCAGTAGGAACGAGCGTGCAAAGAAATGGTATGATTACGAAAATTCCAGAGACAGAGCGGATTTATAGACGTTCAATAGCTATGGACATCGGGGATATGGTAACAAAAAACCCAAACGACTTTTGGTCTAAAATTTATAAATTGGGAACACGAAAGTCTTCACCATTACCCCTGGAAGTTATCGATGACAACGGACACATTTCTAATGACCAACAGTGCATGTATTACACTTGGAGATCCGAGTTTTCGAATCTGTATGAAGGAGATGATTTTGGAGACTTTGATAGCGAACACTATAATTTATGTGCATAAGAAAATATTAGAATCGAACATTTCGGAACCATTATACTTTCAAAACGAACACTTTTATATTATGATTTCAGTCGAAGAAGTTCATGTATCTAACGTTATCGAGTCAGCGAAATTACATTCAGCTTCGGGAATTGATAACTTATCTTATGCTGCTCTAAAATGTCAATCCGTCATAGCTGTATCACAGAATCTATTTCAACTCATATGTTATACCAGTTTGATACTTTCAATGTGGAGAAAGTCAATTTTATTTTCATTACTTTAAGATCAGAGCTCAGATACACGTGTTCCGTTAAACTACCGAGGAATAAATCTTTCACCGTGTTTGAGCAAACTTTACAGGTCGATTTTGAATAAGCGGATTAAGAAACATTTGGAATGTAACGACTTAGTAGCCGACGAGCAGAATGGTTTCAGGGCAAATAGGTCTTGTGAAGATCATATATTTACATTGAACAGCTTAATAAACAACAATGAAACCGTTTATACAGCATTCATATATTTGAAGAAAGCCTTCGACTTTGTCGATAGAGACCTGTTATTATACAAACTAATTATGAAAGGGGTAGACTGTGGTACAATGTACAACTTATTAAAATCCGTGTTAACATGTTCTGAATCATACATACTGTTAAACGATAGACATACTGACTGGTTTCAGTGACAATATTTCCAAAACGATGTTTGCCATTTTTATAAACGATACTGTCTGCGAAATTATCGTCCTTAACCTGGTCATTTCAATAGGCGAACGACGGATATCATTATTGTTTTCTTATACGCAGATGACATTGTTTTCACGGCATTCTCCGACCTACGATCGATGCTAACTGAACATACAGAATGGTGTTAGAAATGGCGATTCAGATAAAATCCTCGAGATCGAAGTCTATGCTATGCCGTCCACAGCGACACAGGATAACTTAATTTCAGTTCACTATTGGACAGATACTGTTAGAAATGGTTAACTCATATAAGTATCTTGGAGTCATTTTTGATGAACATTTGAAATATTCAGCACATTGTGATGCAGTATCAAAAGGTGCAGGGGGAGCTTTAGGTAGAATGAGATATAATTTTACAATATGAAATAGTTTGGTTTTTAATCATATGAGAAACTGTATTATAACTGTGTAGTTCCCATTCTCAATTACGGGGAATCCAAATGGGGATTTAAAACGTTCAAATGTATAGACAATATTCAAAATAGGAGCATGAGGTATTATCTTGTTGTTCATAGATTCGCACCTGTAACAGCATTGATTGGAGACACTGGTTGACTTCCTAGTAGCATATTTGGAGATAGTATCGATAAAGTCAATTTTAAACAGTTATCAATAGAGCACAGGCTGTGTTACTTAATGGCGAATCATGTCACAAAACTGTCCAAATATATAGTTAAAGCTTATTCCTTCAGACGGAGATCTATATATTCTAGCCAATGAGAAATCAACATGCTTATTGTATTCATTGACACATTTTGTTGTATAATTATATTACAATACAATCATAGTACAATTCATTATTTCACTCAGTCATCAATCTTTTTCACTCATTCATTTATTCATTCTTTTATTCATGAACTCTTTCATTTATGCATTCATTCACTCACTCATTCATTCATTGATTCTTTCATTCGTGCACTCTTTCATTTATGCATTCATTCGTACGTTCGTTCGTCCGTCCGTTCGTTCATTCATTCACTAATTTAATTTTGTTTAGTTTGTTAACTTCAATGTTTATGTTAGACACTGTATGATGGGTTTTCTTTATCTTTCGTTTCTGTAAAAAAATCTAGTCATACAACTTGTTATTTGTAAGATACTTTTCATTACTATTGACTTCAGATATAGACTGTTTTAAATTGCCTAATCTCACATATATATCAGCATGTAACGTTTATTACAGAAATTCTTTGCAATAAAATGTAAATGTGGACACAAGCGTGCGGATATTAGATCCAATTACTAAATATTAGATAACAATTCAATGATTGTAATAACGTTCCATTTGTTTTATTAAACCATAACCATGTACAAGTGTTTGATATTCATACATATTATATGTCGTGTACCAATTTATTTATGATCATTTAATTAAATGATCAATTTCTCTTTTTTTCACAATGTTTTCAACTTTTTTTAAGTAAATATACATTTGTTGATAAAGATTTTCACTATGTTTGAAAAGACATTGCTTTCGAAACCGCCTGATGCAGATTTATTGTATATGGGAAAGGGTTAGTATCAAAATGATATTAATTCGTTTTCTTTTTCACTTGAATCACATACTTGACAATATCGCAAGTGACGTTCTAGTTGATCGTACCTACCAGTATGTATTCTTAAATTACAAGAGCAAATACGTAGCTTTGTAATCGCTATTCTATAAAATAATTAATCAATATTATATAAATACGATTCAAATTCAAAGGAAACACATTTCTTTTCCATTTTTATAAATATTCGTCGAAGAGTCGTTGTCTAAAAATACCGATGAAGTGTTTTATAAGGTGCTTTTTTGGAATTCACGCAATAACTATATAAGTTTTACTGAACTAATTACACTTTTCTCTAATGTTTACATTTATTTAAACTATACTTGATGTATTACCTTACAAATGTTAATTCTTATATTATCACCTTTCTTCAGTGTGAACCAAAACACGTACGTATCTATTGATTTACCCTGCTAATTGCTATTTTCTGTAAATGACTTATTTCTTATTCCTGATAATGGTTAATGGCTATATCCTGCTAATTGCATACTGTTTTTTTCTGTTTATTTACCTTCTTATGGATATTTTCTATTTCCTGCTTATGATCAATGACTATTTCCTGCTTATGGCTAATTACTATTTGCTGCCAATAATTTATGACTATTTCTTGCTTATGGCTAATGGTTATTTGATGCTAATGGATAGTTCCTGTCTATGTTTAATTGTTATTTCCTGTTAATGGCTTATTGCTATATTCTGCTTAAAGCTTATTGCAATTTCCTGCTAATGGCAACGGTTATTTCTGCTAATGACTAATGAATATTTCCTTCTAATGGTTTATGTCTATTTCCTGCTAATGGTTAATGGCTATATTCTTCTAATTGCTAATTGCTATTTCCTGCTGAGGACTTGTGAGTATTTTCTGATAATGGCTGTCCGAAAACCAAATGGTAGCGTTAAGCGAGGCATTGCCCAAACCTAATAAAACGTAACCAAATGTTATTCGGAACCGTATGTAACAAACACATTTCGAGAAAAGATATAACAAGAGTCATCATTGGAAACCCATATAAATAGCTAACAATAGCATCTGTGGTTTGTGAGAAAAAGCCTTGCATGCAAAACTTTAACCAACATTTCTAATTCCAAAAAGGGGCAAAATTGTGTCAAGATCTAGAAAATGTTCACATGTATAGTCAACATATATAGTAATAATACAATGGTCTGAATGAACAAACTGTATCGGGAGGAACGATTTAAGTTTAAAAAACAAAACAGAATTTTATAAATAGGCAAAAACATCCCCGGAAACTTTTTTTCTGAGCTTTGATATATCGTGTCGTCAGGGCCGTAAACCAAACAATTAAAAATGCGTAGCCTAGGAAGTTAGGGAAAAGTTATTAAATACAAACGAATTTTAAACAAATTACAGGGTTTTTCTTTACAATACTAATGTTGGTCGCTCCCTATTCGATTACGCAACCCCATGGTACAAAATTAAAACCTATTTAATACTGACACCTCAGCGCGGCGTCAACAAGCCAGTGGATATCAATATAGTCTCGTGCAACCGCGTATCCTGATCATGATTATGTAAACAATATATTCGTAATATTATCTACGAAGCATCTCTACCCCCCCCCCCCCCCCCACCCCCCCACCCCCCCCCCCCCCCCCCACCCCTTTCCACGTATCAAGACTGTTTGACGCGTCATTGTACATGCCCATTTGAACCCATCGTCGTCAAAGAGGAAGTTGTTCTTAATGAAAACTATAAACCTCCAGCATTTTATATTCAAATATAAAAGAACGTCTTTCTGGCGGCTAGGTCAAATAAATCCACCAACTACAAGTCGCCAACAATTCCTATCAAATATAAACATAAACTGGCATTCTGCGGGCGATGTAAAATAAATCCACCAACTACAAGTCGCCAGAAGTTTCTATCAAATACAATGACTTCCAGCTTTGTAGTTGCGATGTTATATATCACCAACTACACGCCGCCAGAAGTTTCTATCAAATAAAATGACTTTCTGGTGGCGATGTTATATTAATCCCCCAACTACAATATAAACTACAAATCGTCTGAAGCGACTATCGGACGAAAGCATTTCCAGCTTTCTGGTGACGGTGTTATATAAATCCCCCTCTTACAAGTCGTCAGAAGCAGCTTTGAAGAATAAATCCTTCCTGCTTTCCGGTGACGAAGTAAAACAAATCCCCCCACTAATAGCTTTTAGGAGCAGCCATCAATCATAACTAATCTGGATTTATTTCTGGTGGCGATGTTATATAAATCCACCAACTACAAGTAGTCAGAAGCAGCTATCAAATATAAAACTCTGGGCTTGATGGTGACGATGTAAAATAACTCCCACAATCTCAAGTCGTCAGAATCAGCTATCAAACAAAAACATTTCCAGCTTTCTGGTGGCGATGTAATATAAATCTCCAAACTACAAGTCGTCAGAGGTACGGCTTTTAAATATAAAAACCTCAAGTTTTCTGAAAGCGATGTTAAAGTGACCAGGGCTTATACAAACATGGACTGTCCAGAACGATGCAGTGTTCGGTTATATGAGGAATACATAAGGAAGCGGTGTGTAAAATAAGACTATTAAGCTAAAATACTAATTTAAAACGAACAGTTGAAAGTATTGCAACGGTGATTATTTTTCTATTCATCGAAACTCAATGAAGCTACCTGTCGTAGCGGTTTTTAGCCCTTATTTTTTTTTTGAGTGTCTCTTTCAACAACGTCTGTGTCTTATTCTGAGGCTACGGTTGAGCTATAATAGATAATATGCGACTTGAAATGTATTAATGTTAAATAGTACCAATACGTCATGTATAGCAGCAAACGATAAAGACTATAATTTGTTTATGAACCTGACATGTACAAGGTATACTTTAAATTGAGCTAAAGAAGAAAACCTGACCTTTGACATGCCTTGATCAGAAGGTTACCATAAGACCGGTTATCGGCAGTATTCGTTATTCTTTGTAAAAGATATATGAATGAAATTATTGATTTATTAGAATTATACGCTGTTTTCCAATAACATTTCAGTTATAATATGGCGGCTAGTTTACCTAACCATGTATTCTGGCTTTCTCGCACCAGTATCTCACACGGCATTCCTCCTAGACTACTCGTTAACCTCCCACATAGACTGTTTGTATCGACTCAGCTATCGTGCATTCCTCCTAGGCTACCCTCCCACATAGACTGTTTGTATCGACTCAGCTATCGTGCGTTCCTCCTAGGCTACCCTCTCACATAGACTGTTTGTATCGACTCAGCTATCGTGCATTCCTCATAGGCTACTCGTTACCCTCCCACATAGACTGTTTGTATCGACTCAGCTATCGTGCATTCCTCCTAGGCTACCCTCCCACATAGACTGTTTGTATCGACTCAGCTATCGTGCATTCCTCCTAGGCAACTCGTTACCCTCTCACATAGACTGTTTGTATCGACTCAGCTATCGTGCAATCCTCCTAGGCTACTCGTTACCCTCCCACATAGACTGTTTGTATCGACTCAGCTATCGTGCATTTCTCCTAGGCTACCCTCTCACATAGACTGGTTGTATCGACTCATCTAACGTGCATTCCTCATAGGCTACTCGTTATCCTCCCTGTTTGTATCGACTCAGCTATCGTGCATTCCTGCAAGGCTACCCTCCCACATAGACTGTTTGTATCGACTCAGCTATCGTGCATTCCTCCTAGGCTACTCGTTACCCTCCCACATAGACTATTTGTATCGACTCAGCTATCGTGCATTCCTTCTAGGCTACCCTCTCACATAGACTGTTTGTATCGACTCATCTAACGTGCATTCCTCCTAGGCTACTCGTTACCCTTCCACATTGACTGTTTGTATCGACTCATCTATCGTGCATTCCTCCTAGGCTAATCGTTACCCTCCCACATAGACTGTTTGTATCGACTCAGCTATCATGCATTCCTCCTAGGCTACCCTCTCACATAGACTGTTTGTATCGACTCAGCTATCGTGCATTCCTCCTAGGCTACTCGTTAACTTCTCACATAGACTGTTTGTATCGACTCAGCTATCGTGCATTCCTCCTAGGCTACCCTCCCACATAGACAGTTTGTATCGACTCATCTATCGTGCATTCCTCCTAGGCTACCCTCCCACATAGACAGTTTGTATCGACTCAGCTATCGTGCATTCCTCCTAGGCTACTCGTTACCCTCCCTGTTTGTATCGACTCAGCTATCGTGCATTCCTCCTAGGCTACTCGTTAACCTCCCACATAGACTGTTTGTATCGACTCATATATCGTGCATTTCTCCTAGGCTAATCGTTACCCTCCCACATAGACTGTTAGTATCGATTCAGCTATCATGCATTCCTTCTAGCCTACTCGTTACCCTCCCACATAGACTGTTTGTATCGACTCAGCTATCGTGCATTCCTCCTAGGCTACTCGTTACCCTCCCACATAGACTGTTTGTATCGACTCAGCTATCGTGCATTCCTCCTAGGTTACCCTCCCACATAGACTGTTTGTATCGACTCAGCTATCGTGCATTCCTTCTAGGCTACTCGTTACCCTCCCACATAGACTGTTTGTATCGACTCAGCTATCGTGCATTCCTCCTAGGTTACCCTCCCACATAGACTGTTTGTATCGACTCAGCTATCGTGCATTCCTTCTAGGCTACTCGTTACCCTCCCACATAGACTGTTTGTATCGACTCATCTATCGTGCATTCCTCCTAGGCTACTCGTTACCCTCCCACATAGACTGTTTGTATCGACTCAGCTATCGTGGATTCCTCCTAGACTACTCGTTACCCCTGCCCCCCCCCCCCCCCCCCACACACATAGTCTGTTTGTATCGACTCAGCTATCGTGCATTCCTCCTAGGCTACTCGTTACCCCCCCCCCCCCCCACACACACACATAGACTGTTTGTATCGACTCAGCTATCGTGCATTCCTCTTAGGTAACTCGTTACCCTCCCACATAGACAGTTTGTATCGACTCAGCTATCGTGCATTCCTCCTAGGTTACCCTCCCACATAGACTGTTTGTATCGACTCAGCTATCGTGCATTCCTTCTAGGCTACTCGTTACCCTCCCACATAGACTGTTTGTATCGACTCAGCTATCGTGCATTCTTCCTAGGCTACTCGTTATCCTCCCACATAGACTGTTTGTATCGACTCATCTATCGTGCATTCTTCCTAGGCTACTCGTTACCCTCCCACATAGACTGTTTCTATCGACTCAGCTATCGTGCATTCCTCCTAGGCTACTCGTTACCCTCCCACATAGACTGTTTGTATCGACTCAGCTATCGTGCATTCCTCCTAGGCTACTCGTTACCCTCCCACATAGACTGTTTGTATCGACTCAGCTATCGTGCATTCCTCCTATGTTACCCTCCCACATAGACAGTTTGTATCGACTCAGCTATCCTGCATTCCTCCTAGGCTACTCGTTAACCTCTCACATAGACTGTTTGTATCGACTCAGCTATCGTGCATTCCTCCTGGCTACTCGTTACCCTCCCACATAGACTGTTTGTATCGACTCAGCTATCGTGCATTCCTCCTAGGCTACTCGTTATCCTCCCACATAGACTGTTTGTATCGACTCAGCTATCGTGCATTCCTCCTAGGTTACTCGTTACCCTCCCACATAGACTGTTTGTATCGACTCAGCTATCGTGTATTCCTCCTAGGTTACTCGTTACCCTCCCACATAGACTGTTTGTATCGACTCAGCTATCGTGCATTCCTCCTAGGCAACTCGTTACCCTCCCACATAGACTGTTTGTATCGACTCAGCTATCGTGCATTCCTCCTAGGCTACTCGTTATCCTCCCACATAGACTGTTTGTATCGACTCAGCTATCGTGCATTCCTCATAGGTTACTCGTTACCCTCCCACATAGACTGTTTGTATCGACTCAGCTATCGTGCATTCCTCCTAGGTTACTCGTTACCCTCCCACATATACTGTTTGTATCGACTCATCTATCGTGCATTCCTCCTAGGTTACCCTCCCACATAGACAGTTTGTATCGACTCAGCTATCGTGCATTCCTCCTAGACTACTCGTTACCCCTGCCCCCCCCCCCCCCCCCCCACACACATAGTCTGTTTGTATCGACTCAGCTATCGTGCATTCTTCCTAGGCTACTCGTTACCCCGCCCCCCCCCCCCCACACACACACATAGACTGTTTGTATCGACTCAGCTATCGTGCATTCCTCTTAGGCAACTCGTTACCCTCCCACATAGACAGTTTGTATCGACTCAGCTATCGTGCATTCCTCCTAGGTTACCCTCCCACATAGACTGTTTGTATCGACTCAGCTATCGTGCATTCCTTCTAGGCTACTCGTTACCCTCCCACATAGACTGTTTGTATCGACTCAGCTATCGTGCATTCTTCCTAGGCTACTCGTTATCCTCCCACATAGACTGTTTGTATCGACTCATCTATCGTGCATTCTTCCTAGGCTACTCGTTACCCTCCCACATAGACTGTTTCTATCGACTCAGCTATCGTGCATTCCTCCTAGGCTACTCGTTAACCTCCCACATAGACAGTTTGTATCGACTCATCTATCGTGCATTCCTCCTAGGCTACTCGTTACCCTCCCACATAGACTGTTTGTATCGACTCATCTATCGTGCATTCTTCCTAGGCTACTCGTTACCCTCCCACATAGACTGTTTATATCGACTCAGCTATCGTGCATTCCTCCTAGGTTACCCTCCCACATAGACAGTTTGTATCGACTCAGCTATCGTGCATTCTTCCTAGGCTACTCGTTACCCTCCCACATAGACTGTTTCTATCGACTCAGCTATCGTGCATTCCTCCTAGGCTACTCGTTACCCTCCCACATAGACTGTTTCTATCGACTCAGCTATCGTGCATTCCTCCTAGGCTACTCGTTACCCTCCCACATAGACTGTTTGTATCGACTCAGCTATCGTGCATTCCTCCTAGGTTACCCTCCCACATAGACAGTTTGTATCGACTCAGCTATCGTGCATTCCTCCTAGGCTACTCGTCAACCTCTCACATAGACTGTTTGTATCGACTCAGCTATCGTGCATTCCTCCTAGGTTACCCTCCCACATAGACAGTTTGTATCGACTCAGCTATCGTGCATTCCTCCTAGGCTACTCGTTAACCTCCCACATAGACTGTTTGTATCGACTCAGCTATCGTGCATTCCTCCTAGGTTACCCTCCCACATAGACAGTTTGTATCGACTCAGCTATCGTGCATTCCTCCTAGGCTACTCGTTAACCTCCCACATAGACTGTTTGTATCGACTCAGCTATCGTGCATTCCTCCTAGGCTACTCGTTAACCTCTCACATAGACTGTTTGTATCGACTCAGCTATCGTGCATTCCTCCTAGGTTACCCTCCCACATAGACAGTTTGTATCGACTCAGCTATCGTGCATTCTTCCTAGGCTACTCGTTACCCTCCCACATAGACTGTTTCTATCGACTCAGCTATCGTGCATTCCTCCTAGGCTACTCGTTACCCTCCCACATAGACTGTTTCTATCGACTCAGCTATCGTGCATTCCTCCTAGGCTACTCGTTACCCTCCCACATAGACTGTTTGTATCGACTCAGCTATCGTGCATTCCTCCTAGGTTACCCTCCCACATAGACAGTTTGTATCGACTCAGCTATCGTGCATTCCTCCTAGGCTACTCGTCAACCTCTCACATAGACTGTTTGTATCGACTCAGCTATCGTGCATTCCTCCTAGGTTACCCTGCCACATAGACAGTTTGTATCGACTCATCTATCGTGCATTCCTCCTAGGCAACTCGTTACCCTCCCACATAGACTGTTTGTATAGACTCAGCTATCGTGCATTCCTCCTATGCTACTCGTTACCCTCCCACATAGACTGGTTGTATCGACTCAGCTATCGTGCATTCCTCCTAGGCTACCCTCCCACATAGACTGTTAGTATCGACTCAGCTATCGTGCATTCCTCCTAGGCTACTCGTTACCCTCCCACATAGACTGTTTGTATCGACTCAGCTATCGTGCATTCCTCCTGGCTACTCGTTACCCTCCCACATAGACTGTTTGTATCGACTCAGCTATCGTGCATTCCTCCTAGGCTACTCGTTAACCTCCCACATAGACTGTTTGTATCGACTCAGCTATCGTGCATTCCTCCTAGGTTACTCGTTACCCTCCCACATAGACTGTTTGTATCGACTCAGCTATCGTGCATTCCTCCTAGGTTACTCGTTACCCTCCCACATAGACTGTTTGTATCGACTCAGCTATCGTGCATTCCTCCTAGGCAGCTCGTTACCCTCCCACATAGACTGTTTGTATCGACTCAGCTATCGTGCATTCCTCCTAGGCTACTCGTTATCCTCCCACATAGACTGTTTGTATCGACTCAGCTATCGTGCATTCCTCCTAGGTTACTCGTTACCCTCCCACATAGACTGTTTGTATCGACTGAGCTATCGTGCATTCCTCCTAGGTTACTCGTTACCCTCCCACATAGACTGTTTGTATCGACTCATCTATCGTGCATTCCTCCTAGGTTACCCTGCCACATAGACAGTTTGTATCGACTCAGCTATCGTGCATTCCTCCTAGGCAACTCGTTACCCTCCCACATAGACAGATTATATCGACTCAGCTATCGTGCATTCCTCCTAGGCTACTCGTTACCCTCCCACATAGACTGTTTGTATCGACTCTTCTATCGTGCATTCCTCCTAGGTTACCCTCCCACATAGACAGTTTGTATCGACTCATCTATCGTGCATTCCTCCTAGGTTACCCTCCCACATAGACAGTTTGTATCGACTCATCTATCGTGCATTCCTCCTAGGCTACTCGTTACCCTCCCACATAGACTGTTTGTATCGACTCTTCTATCGTGCATTCCTCCTAGGTTACCCTCCCACATAGACTGTTTGTATCGACTCATCTATCGTGCATTCCTCCTAGGTTACCCTCCCACATAGACAGTTTGTATCGACTCATCTATCGTGCATTCCTCCTAGGCTACTCGTTACCCTCCCACATAGACTGTTTGTATCGACTCTTCTATCGTGCATTCCTCCTAGGTTACCCTCCCACATAGACAGTTCGTATCGACTCATCGATCGTGCATTCCTCCTAGGCTACTCGTTACCCTCCCACATAGACAGTTTGTATCGACTCATCTATCGTGCATTCCTCCTAGGCTACTCGTTACCCTCCCACATAGACTGTTTGTATCGACTCTTCTATCGTGCATTCCTCCTAGGTTACCCTCCCACATAGACTGTTTGTATCGACTCATCTATCGTGCATTCCTCCTAGGTTACCCTCCCACATAGACAGTTTGTATCGACTCATCTATCGTGCATTCCTCCTAGGCTACTCGTTACCCTCCCACATAGACTGTTTGTATCGACTCTTCTATCGTGCATTCCTCCTAGGTTACCCTCCCACATAGACAGTTTGTATCGACTCATCTATCGTACATTCCTCCTAGGCTACTCGTTACCCTCCCACATAGACTGTTTGTATCGACTCAGCTATCGTGGATTCCTCCTAGGCTACTCGTTACCCTCCCACATAGACTGTTTGTATCGACTCTTCTATCGTGCATTCCTCCTAGGTTACCCTCTCACATAGACAGTTTGTATCGACTCATCTATCGTGCATTCCTCCTAGGCTACTCGTTACCCTCCCACATAGACTGTTTGTATCGACTCAGCTATCGTGCATTCCTCCTGGCTACTCGTTACCCTCCCACATAGACTGTTTGTATCGACTCAGCTATCGTGCATTCCTCCTAGGTTACTCGTTATCCTCCCACATAGACTGTTTGTATCGACTCAGCTATCGTGCATTCCTCCTAGGTTACTCGTTACCCTCCCACATAGACTGTTTGTATCGACTCAGCTATCGTGCATTCCTCCTAGGCAACTCGTTACCCTCCCACATAGACTGTTTGTATCGACTCAGCTATCGTGCATTCCTCCTAGGCTACTCGTTATCCTCCCACATAGACTGTTTGTATCGACTCAGCTATCGTGCATTCCTCCTAGGTTACTCGTTACCCTCCCACATAGACTGTTTGTATCGACTCAGCTATCGTGCATTCCTCCTAGGTTACTCGTTACCCTCCCACATAGACTGTTTGTATAGACTCATCTATCGTGCATTCCTCCTAGGTTACCCTCCCACATAGACAGTTTGTATCGACTCAGCTATCGTGCATTCCTCCTAGGCAACTCGTTACCCTCCCACATAGACAGTTTGTATCGACTCAGCTATCGTGCATTCCTCCTAGGCTACTCGTTACCCTCCCACATAGACTGTTTGTATCGACTCTTCTATCGTGCATTCCTCCTAGGTTACCCTCCCACATAGACAGTTTGTATCGACTCATCTATCGTGCATTCCTCCTAGGTTACCCTCCCACATAGACAGTTTGTATCGACTCATCTATCGTGCATTCCTCCTAGGCTACTCGTTACCCTCCCACATAGACTGTTTGTATCGACTCTTCTATCGTGCATTCCTCCTAGGTTACCCTCCCACATAGACTGTTTGTATCGACTCATCTATCGTGCATTCCTCCTAGGTTACCCTCCCACATAGACAGTTTGTATCGACTCATCTATCGTGCATTCCTCCTAGGCTATTCGTTACCCTCCCACATAGACTGTTTGTATCGACTCTTTTATCGTGCATTCCTCCTAGGTTACCCTCCCACATAGACAGTTTGTATCGACTCATCTATCGTGCATTCCTCCTAGGCTACTCGTTACCCTCCCACATAGACAGTTTGTATCGACTCATCTATCGTGCATTCCTCCTAGGCTACTCGTTACCCTCCCACATAGACTGTTTGTATCGACTCTTCTATCGTGCATTCCTCCTAGGTTACCCTCCCACATAGACTGTTTGTATCGACTCATCTATCGTGCATTCCTCCTAGGTTACCCTCCCACATAGACAGTTTGTATCGACTCTTCTATCGTGCATTCCTCCTAGGTTACCCTCCCACATAGACAGTTTGTATCGACTCATCTATCGTGCATTCCTCCTAGGCTACTCGTTACCCTCCCACATAGACTGTTTGTATCGACTCAGCTATCGTGGATTCCTCCTAGGCTACTCGTTACCCTCCCACATAGACTGTTTGTATCGACTCTTCTATCGTGCATTCCTCCTAGGTTACCCTCCCACATAGACAGTTTGTATCGACTCATCTATCGTGCATTCCTCCTAGGCTACTCGTTACCCTCCCACATAGACTGTTTGTATCGACTATTCTATCGTGCATTCCTCCTAGGTTACCCTCCCACATAGACAGTTTGTATCGATTCATCTATCGTGCATTCCTCCTAGGCTACTCGTTACCCTCCCACATAGACTGTTTGTATCGACTCATCTATCGTGCATTCCTCCTAGGCTACTCGTTACCCTCCCACATAGAGTGTTTGTATCGACTCAGCTATCGTGGCTCGACGTATGCATGCATATGTGTGTTCTACATGTATGTAATGTCAACCATTTGACAAAACAGTTATTACTCGTATAACAGTACCATTACTACGGCCTTTTCATTGTATATTCGTTGTATTCGTTAGTGTACTAATACAGCCTCGTCGCATGCAAATATTTACACAATCATACATTCATACAAAGGTCATATCATATTTATCAACTTGTATCTTAATCTTTTCCTCTTTTCGACGAATATTCAGCAGAAAACTTTAAAACATAATGACGAAAGGAGAACATTTTCATATTGAGCAATTTCTCCATTTGCAAAAATGATTTTAATTGTATTGAATAATTACACGTTCATTCATATTTATTTTCCTTTTTTTATGTATGCCATTGCATTTTCAAAGTTTTCTGCTGTATAAGTGTTGTACATGTATGTCGGAAAGGGTTAAAGTGAAACTGTTTTGCTCCGACAGTATATTTTAAAAATAACAAATTTTAAGAAAATCGCAATATCTTGGTCGAAATGCATCGTCTGCAATTATATGAGACTGAAACTTGAAGGAGGTGATATATCTTCGTAACTGGTTTGGATGTGTGGTTTAAACGGCGAGGAATGTAAGCAATGTACGTTTATTCGGACAGTTGATTGATATTTTCATTGAAAACTTTATTAATAAGACCGCATATCGTAAATGCTCATTTTAAGGTTCCGTCATACCAGATTCTCCCAACATTTGTATGAAGGTAAATAAATAAAAAGTGTATTTTAAATAATCGTTTGTTTGTATTTCAATCCTTTTTCTGGTAAATGCGTGGCATTTTATCTTAGACCGAAGAGTATATTTACAAAAGAAGTTTAGTATGACGATGCGCCTGTTGGAGTCAATACACTGCAGCAAACTGTAAACAGACTGTGTAAGGGAGCCGGATTTAAAAGTTATATTACAAACCATTCACTGAGAGCTATAGCCGTTACGAGGCTTTACGCAGCCGGTGTGGACGAGCCACTTAATGCTTAGAAAACGGGACACAGGTCATGTGTCATTCGTACATACAAGAGAACATCTGATGAACAACAAGAGAAAGTTAGTGACATAATCAAAGTTATCAAGGAAAGACGGGGGACACAAACTTGAATTTGAATCAAGTCATGAATTTAAATTCGAGGGCAAGAGAATGGAGATGTATTTGAAGAATTAATCAAATACCCAATAATATGAGTTTATTCATTGGAAAAGATAGAACTTTGATTTTGAGAAAAGTGTATGTCAGGATCAGCCTGCACATCTGCGTAGTCCGAACTAACTCTACACATTTTTGCAAAAGCTTCAATAAACCATTAATTTTGCAGGTGAAGTACGAACCGTGTAAATGCTGACCTGACGTGCAGTCTTATCTTAATATATGTTCAGAAATGACAATTTTACCTTTGTATTTTGACAATTCATACGAGTTCTGATCTACGAACCTTACCTTAGTACAGTTACGAACAAGTGTAGACTCGGAGCAACCTGTGCATTCGCTCAGATCAGATCGATCTGCAGTTACATCTGATTTTTGAAAAGCAAGGTACTTTTGGATTAGGTTGTTTTGTTTCCCAGGCGGATCTTTTCCCGCACTTGTCATAAATAAGCTTAAGTTTGTTTTCCTTCAGCACGGACCTGATTCAGTTTAAGGTCCTCTCCCATATTCAAAAAACATGCTGGAATATCTTCCGAAATCAGATGGATTTATGATTAAAGAAAATGGATTTATTCATTTAGGCTTCAGCAGGATTTAATGCAGGTTGTTGGTCATGTTAGGTGTTATGTGGGGAGTCAGTTAGGCTTCTGAAGGTTTAATGTAGGCAATCAATTTCCTGTCTCCTTGAGAGACGGGGAGAGAACGAACAGCACAGGGTCGTATTCATTTAGGCTTCAGCAGGATTTAATGCAGGTTGTTGGTCATGTTAGGTGTTATGTGGGGAGTCAGTTAGGCTTCTGAAGGTTTAATGTAGGCAATCAATTTCCTGTCTCCTTGAGAGACGGGGAGAGAACGAACAGCACAGGGTCGTATTCATTTAGGCTTCAGCAGGATTTAATGCAGGTTGTTGGTCATGTTAGGTGTTATGTGGGGAGTCAGTTAGGCTTCTGAAGGTTTAATGTAGGCAATCAATTTCCTGTCTCCTTGAGAGACGGGGAGAGAACGAACAGCACAGGGTCGTATTCATTTAGGCTTCAGCAGGATTTAATGCAGGTTGTTGGTCATGTTAGGTGTTATGTGGGGAGTCAGTTAGGCTTCTGAAGGTTTAATGTAGGCAAGCAATTTCCTGTCTCTTTGAGAGACGGGGAGAGAACGAACAGCACAGGGTCGTATTCATTTAGGCTTCAGCAGGATTTAATACAGGTTGTTGGTCATGTTAGGTGTTATGTGGGGAGTCAGTTAGGCTTCTGAAGGTTTAATGTAGGCAAGCAATTTCCTGTCTCCTTGAGAGACGGGGAGAGACAAGTGGTCCATTTAGGGGTCAGCAGGATTTAAGGCAGGCAGTGTGTGTTTGTCATGTTATGTTTCATTTTAGGCTCATTTAATGTAGGCAAGCAAGTTCCTGTGTTCTTAAGTGACAGAGAAAGACAAGTGGTTCATTTAGGGGTCAGCAGGATTTAAGGCAGGCAGTGTGTGTTTGTCATGTTATGTTTCATTTTAGGCTCATTTAATGTAGGCAAGCAAGTTCCTGTGTTCTTAAGAGACAGGGAGAGACAAGTGTTTCATTTAGAGGTCAGCAGGATTTAAGGCAGGCAGTATGTGTTTGTCATGTTATGTTTCATTTTAGGCTCATTTAATGTAGGCAAGCAAGTTCCTGTGTTCTTAAGAGACAGGGAGAGACACATGGTTCATTTAAGGGTCAGCAGGATTTAAGGCAGGCAGTGTGTGTTTGTCATGTTATGTTTCATTTTAGGCTCAGTTAATGTAGGCAAGCAAGTTCCTGTGTTCTTAAGAGACAGGGAGAGACAAGTGGTTCATTTAGGTCAACAGGATTTAAGGCAGGCAGTGTGTGTTTGTCAGGTTATGTTTCATTTTAGGCTCATGTAATGTAGGCAAGCAAGTTCCTGTGTTCTTAAGAGACAGGGAGAGACAAGTGGTTCATTTAGGGGTCAGCAGGATTTAAGGCAGGCAGTGTGTGTTTGTCATGTTATGTTTCATTTTAGGCTCATTTAATGTAGGTAAGCAAGTTCCTGTGTTCTTAAGAGACAGGGAGAGACAAGTGGTTCATTTAGGGGTCAGCAGGATTTAAGGCAGGCAGAGTGTGTGTTGGTCATGTTATGTTTCAGTTTAGGCTCATTTAATGTAGGCAAGCAAGTTCCTGTTTTCTTAAGAGACAGGGAGAGACAAGTGGTTCATTTAGGGTCAGCAGGATTTAAGGCAGGCAGTGCGTGTCTGTCATGTTATGTTTCATTTTAGGCTCATTTAATGTAGGCTAGCAAGTTCCTGTGTTCTTAAGAGACAGGGTGTTGCTGTGATTCTTAAGAAACAGGGCGAGACCAGTGGTTCATTTAGGGGTAGGCAGGATTTAAGGCAGGCAGATGTGTGTTTGTCATGTTATGTTTCATTTTAGGCTCATTTAATGTAGGCAAGCAAGTTCCTGTGTTCTTACGAGACAGGGAGAGACAAGTGGTTCATTTAGGGGTCAGCAGGATTTAAGGCAGGCAGTGTGTGTTTGTCATGTTATGTTTCATTTCAGGCTCATTTAATGTAGGCAAGCAAGTTCCTGTGTTCTTAAGAGACAGGGAGAGACAAGTGGTTCGTTTAGGTCAGCAGGATTTAAGGCAGGAGCAGTGTGTGTTTTGTCAGGTTATGTTTCATTTTAGGCTCATTTAATGTAGGCAAGCAAGTTCCTGTGTTCTTAAGAGTCAGGGTGTTCCTGTGTTCTTAAGAGACAGGGAGAGACAAGTGGTTCATTTAGGGTCAGCAGGATTTTAAGTGCAAGGCAGATGTGTGTTTGTCATGTTATGTTTCATTTTAGGCTCATTTTAATGTAGGCAAGCAAGTTCCGGTGTTCTTAAGAGACAGGGAGAGACACGTGGTTCATTTAGGGGTCAGCAGGATTTAAGGCAAGGCAGTGTGTGTTTGTCATGTAATGTTTCATTTTAGGCTCATTTAATGTAGGCAAGCAAGTTCCTGTGTTCTTAAGAGACGGGGAGAGACAAGTGGTTCATTCTAGGGGTCCAGCAGGATTGAAGGCAGGCAGTGTGTGTTTGTCATGTTATGTTTCATTTTAGGCTCATTTAATGTAGGCAAGCGAGAGTTCCTGTGTTCTTAAGGAGACAGGGAGAGACAAGTGGTTCATCTTAGGGGGTCAGCAGGATTTAAGGCAGGCAGTGTGTGTTTGTCACTGTTATGTTTCATTTTAGGCTCATTTAATGTAGGCAAGCAAGTTCCTGTGGTTCTTAAGAGACAGGGAGAGACAAGTGGATACATTAAGGGTCAGCAGGATTTAAGGCAGCATGTTATGTTTCATTTTAGGCTCATTTAATGTAGGCAAGCAAGTTCCTGTGTTCTTACGAGACAGGGAGAGACAAGTGTGTTCATTTAGGCTTCAGCAGGATTTAATGCAGTGTGTTTGTCATGTTAGGTGTTATGTGGGGGAGTCAGTTAGGCTTCTCAAGGTTTAGTGTAGGCAAGCAAGTTCCTGTCTCCTTGAGAGACGGGGAGAGAACAAACAGCACAGGGGTGTATTCATTTAGGCTTCAGCAGGATTTAATGCAGTGTGTTTGTCATGTTAGGTGTTATGTGGGGAATCAGTTAGGCTTCTCAAGGTTAAGTGTAGGTAAGCAATTTCCTGTCTCCTTGAGAGACGGGGGAGAGAACACAACAACACAGGGGTGTATTCGTTATGGCTTCAGCAGGATTTAATGCAGTGTGTTTGTGTCATGTTAGGTGTTTATTGTGGGGAGTCAGTTAGGCTTCTCAAGGTTTAATGTAGCAAATCAATTTCCTGTCTCCTTGAGAGACGGGGAGAGAACAAACAGCACAGGGGTGTATTCATTTAGGCTTCAGCAGGATTTAATGCAGTGTGTTTGTCATTGTTAGGTGTTATGTGGGGAGTCAGTTAGGCTTCTCAATGTTTAGTGTAGGCAAGCAATTTCCTGTCTCCTTGAGAGACGGGGAGAGAACAAACAGCACAGGGGTGTATTCATTTAGGCTTCAGCAGGATTTAATGCAGTGTGTTTTGTCATGTTAGGTGTTATGTGGGGAGTCAGTTAGGCTTCTCAAGGTTTAGTGTAGGTAAGCAATTTCCTGTCTCCTTGAGGGACGGGGAGAGAACAAACAGCACAGGGGTGTATTCATTTAGGCTTCAGCAGGATTTAATGCAGGTGTGTTTGTCATGTTAGGTGTTATGTGGGGAGTCAGTTAGGCTTCTCAATGGTTTAGTGTAGGTAAGCAATTTCCTGTCTCCTTGAGGGACGGGGGAAGAGAACAAACAGCACAGGGGTGTATTCATTTAGGCTTCAGCAGGAGTTAATGCAGGTGTGTTTGTCCACTGTTTAGGGGTTATGTGGGGAGTCAGTTAGGCTTCTCAAGGTTTAATGTAGGCAAGCAATTTCTTGTCTCCTTGAGAGACGGGGAGAGAACAAACAGCACAGGGGTGTATTCATTTAGGCTTCTGCAGGATTTAATGCAGTGTGTGTTTGTCATTGTTAGGTGTTATGTGGGGAGTCAGTTAGGCTTCTCAAGGTTTTAGTGTAGGTAAGCAATTTCCTGTCTCCTTGAGGGACGGGGAGAGAACAAACAGCACAGGGGTGTATTCATTTAGGCTTCAGCAGGAGTTCATGCAGTGTGTTTGTCATGTTAGTGTTATGTGGGGAGTCAGTAGTTAGGCTTCTCAAGGTTTAGTGCGGGGAGAGAACAAACAGCACAGGGGTGTATTCATTAATGCTTCAGCAGGATTTAATGCAGTGTTTTTGTCATGTTAGGTGTTATATGGCTCTAGTTGTTCCTTTTGTAGTATGGTCGCCATATATACCACCGTTGCTATCGAAACGGGCGAAAACTGCTTTTCCTTCGAAAACTATCTCCTCCCACAGTTTTTCGAATTTAGAAACCAATCGGTGTGCGTTGTGTAGCCCATCAGTTGCTACATCGAATGATCGTCCCGATTTTCGTTTTCTTAATATTTGAGTTGCCGTAAGGGGTACCTATTTCCGCGGAAAACACAGACACGTCAAAACTAAATATATCGACACAAAAAGAAATGGTTTCCTATTACCTGATCGCTGATTGGCTAAAAATCCGGACACGACCAAATATCGACCAAAACCAGAGAGCACTTCACATAGCCATTACAACTTTCGTTTCCCGTACTTTTACACGAGGAGAAGAAATATTCAAGTGAATTTGACGTTATTTTCGCTACAACCTGATAGCTTGTTTCATTATTCGTGCGGTGTCGTGAGAGTGGAAACAAGAGAGAACCATCGTCGCAGTATGCTTGTATTTGTCATTCTCTGGAGACAGAGGTAGAGCTAGATTGAGACAGAGAGAGATGGAGACATAGAGAGAGATGGAGACAGAGATAGAGGTGGAGACAGAGATGGACAGAGACAGAGACATACAGAGAGAGAGAGACAGAGAGACAGATTAATATACATACATAGAGAGGGAAACAGAGAGACAGAGACATAGACACACAGAAAGAGAGAGGGAGACATAGACATACAGATATAGAGAGATGGAGACACAGAGAGAGAGGTGGAGACATAGAAAGATGGAGACAGAGAGACAGCAATTGAGACAGAGAGACTCTCCGTCTCTCTATCTATGAGTCTATGTCCCTCTCTCTCTCTCTATTCTGTCTGTGTCTCATCTCTCTCTCTCTCACTCTTCTCTATGGCTGTCTCCATCTGTCTCACTCTCTGTTTCCATCTCTCTCTTTGTCCCCATATATCTCTGTCTCCACCTCTCTCTCTGTCTCCATCTCTCTATATGT
>JASEVX010000162.1:145337-203397 GCA_031761405.1 Serripes groenlandicus
AGCGAGAGAGCGAAAAGAAAAGAAAGAGATGAAGAGTATCTTTATATGATCGATACTCCAGGATCATGCTAAGAATCCAAATGGATACTGCTTAACAGAGGTGTCTTGAAAAATTATGTTACTAATTAACGATCAGGGCTAACCCAGAGAGTGCAAATGCCTTACGGTTAGGTTTTATAGAGCACCTCTCATTTGTCAAAAGAACAGTTTTAATTGTCAGGTCTCTAGCTATTGAAATTACCCTGGCATTTTACACAAGTTGATATAATACTTTTTAAAAGTTTTATGTTTGAAATGTAATTCAGTGTTTAAAAAGATAATTCTTTTTTTTACATGCATATGCCGTCATAGCTGAAATGACAGTGTCGCACGATATGTATTTTGTTCTATATAACAAACAAGGATCAGTTTATACGCAAGCTTGCAGTATTACATCATTTGAAAGTGGAGGGTGTTTGTTTTGAACCACCAATGGGGTTAGTCATTGCCAGAACTATTTACTCCTGTATACTCCGATCTCTGTGGAAGATCTTTTCACAGTACCGTTAGTTTAATTTAAACTTATTTATTTTACATCGATTGCGAAACAAGCCTTTGGCTTAGATTAATCACGCTCGATGTCTGCTTCCTGGAGACTTCACCAGTACTCGCGCCGTTTGTGTGGAAAACTCCCAAAGTCAGGACCCGCTCATCACGGGACTCGAACCAGGGACCTTTGATACGAGAGGCCGACGCTCTACCTCTGTACCACTGTCTTCCACAGTACCGTTGTCTTTAGTTTAATTCAAGTGCAAACTGTCCGAATATACGTACCACATGTGAATAGTCCAGAATGTATGAGCCGAAAATGGTTTGCGTTACTGTGGTTTTCACGCCGTTTAAGATATTATTTCAGTTCTATCTCGGCGACAAATGACTTATTCATGATCCCTGGGTAAACAAACCAGTAATAGTCTAGGAAGAAAAGTGTCTTGTTCAAGGTTACTCAACCGTGACCGCCACGCCGCGACTAGGGATCGAACACGGGAGCCGAATATTGCTATTTGCGTGCATTGAAGATACCAGGTGAGTCAGTGCATTCTAACATTGTCACAAGGGTTTCCGGATATATAGTACGGTTCTCGAAAAATATCCGTTAATGAGAACAAACATATTTTTCTAGAATTATTCCAATGGCAGTATTTCATTCGCCCGGATGATAGGCAATAACGCCACGAATAATATATCTTAAGGTGCTATCTATTTTCGTAAAACACGTATAAAATCTTAGATCGCCGATCAAGGTATGCTGTATAATTTACAAACTTATAAAATCTTAGATCGCCGATCAAGGTATGCTGTATAATTTACAAACTTTCTACGTTATTCGATGGTTTTCAATGTGCGTGTAATGTATGGAAGAATATAACCATATACGGTCATATACGTCGCCACCAACGTCATGATGAATATTTGCATCTTGAAACATAGCAGCACTTATCAGAAAGGATATATCAATCGCGTTAGAATGGTAAATAAACTGAATAAGTTTTGGAGACCTTAACTTAATGTGTCTACTGACAACACATTAGAAGTGTAAACCGACTAGTTGACCTCCAATTTGAGTGTAAATGATGCAAAACCAGGGTCCATTATACCGAAATCACAAGAAGTTGTCTCATATACAAAGGGGAGTGGGGGCACCAGGGTTTGGAATTACTAACGACTCGCCACATAACGACTCGCTACATTATGACTCGCCACATAACGACTCGCTGCATAACGTTACGCTACATAACGACTCGCCACATAACCTCTCGTCATATCGAATCGCCACATAACGACTCGCTACATAATGACTCGCCACTTAACGACTCCCCACATAAAGACTCGCCACATCGAATCCCCACATAACGTCTCGTCACATAACTACTCGTCACATAATGACTCGCCACATAACGACTCACCACATAACGACTAGCTACATAATGACTCGCCAGTCGTGTGTTTACCTGTACTGTTTGAAAGAGTTATTAAGATTCACCAAGGCCATGTAAAAAGTTAACAGTTATCACTTGTACTTTGTTGTATGTAGTTTTTTTGCTGGGTCACCGGAGCATAAAACGATTGGGATGAGATGTTTGGATCACTTGCCGTCTGTTCGCTCAACTTTTCTTTAAGCGACATCCCCTCTTTAACAAGTAGATAAAATCACCTTTAAGCCAAACGTGTCAAGATACTCAGGTGAGCAATATAGGACCATCACGGTTCATTTATCTGTTTTTATCGTAAATAAACGATTACATACTGTCAAAACTGAATTGCAGGTGATTATACATTACAATTTATTATACAACAATGACTAAACATTAAACAAAAACATAGTATTTCATATCATAACATATATACTTGCGTACATGCACGCGTAGTTACATGTATGTACATACATGCACATAACACATACCAACATTTAGGTGCAATGTTTGGCTGTCAATCCTTGTCGAAACGAAAGTCAAGGAAAGACGATGAAATGTTTATGTGATAACTCCCTACATAGCAAACCTTTTTGAGAACAAGTTCAACAATGGGTACGGTATGATAGCTTTCATTCGTTTGGAAATGCTTGATTGTGTATATGGAAACATAACAATATATATATTTATATATAATCAAATGAAACAATTATGCCAATATACGATTGATATGGATATGTGTCTATATCCAACTGCTATGCTAATATAAACAAACACATACACGTACATTCACATGATAAATCATTATTATACAGTTTCATTTGCTATTCAAATTGCAAAACATGTGCTGTGGTATCATTATGATAAAGACATACACACTAGGCTATTACATAATGTATGAATATACATTAAACACATTTTAAAACAAATCAACCTGGGGTGGTCCACTTGTCGACATGAGATGCAACCAAATAATAACTCCAAAATGTGCTCATGCGGGTTCATACTCATGAATGTATTATAATTGTCATCTCCCAGTACAGAGACTATATCAATCCACAATTCCCTACGTTTGTGTTCATTATCGGAGCAATAAAGTAATAAGTGTGTAGCAATACACATAACTGTCTGGTTACAATCAGGGCAGGACATGCAATACTTTTTCGAAAAGAACCTCGATAATACATGCATCCCTGTAAAGCAATAATTCAACTGACTTCTTTATAATTTACTGAAATGACATAAGTTACATGGTACGAATTCACTATGAATAAATTTAAAGCTATGCATGTACAGCATGATTGCTTTCTAGAGTGTTGTATATATAATTGTCCATAAATTGTAAAAGACTGATTGACAATCTTCTTCCATGAGGTGCTGTTTGGAAAAGAGGAATTAGACAGGTACACTAATAATACTCCTGTTAAACCTGTTTGCCCATAATGCGCTAAATGTCGGGCATAACACCTAATGCTTTACCTGGCTTTTGTATGAACGAATACATGAACGAATACAGTCTGAAGTTAAACATGGTTTTAATGCGTTTCGATGTGTCTATTCTACCCAATTGTACTAGAATTTTCCTGTCTATAAAACATTACAGTGTGATCATAACTAAGCAGCCAACTGCAATTAGTGTAGATGTTGTGCGCGGCATCCTTTGAAGGTGCTTCATAACTTGTGCCCGTTCGAGGGTCTGAATTTGTGCCAGTTAGACCATTCCACAACTCACTTCCGTACAGAACCTTTGACAAAACAACTGATTCGTAAATACGCTTGATTAGAGCAACATTCTTGTACAGAATTATCAATTGACATATAGTTTTCATTAAGAACGCCTTAATGGAGAAATATGTCACTCTCATCAATATTATATACAATTACATTTCGAGAAATCGTAAATACAAACATTCTGTAAAGAATTATAATGGCAGACACCAAAAAGTTGTTGTAAGCCATTTTGTTGTATATGACATTAACATCTTGTCGTCTGTAACAGTTGGACAACCATATATTTTGTTGCACTTAGCTTGAAACAGTTTTGTTTGGTGTCTAAAAAATCCATCAAATCATTAATATAAAGTAAGTATAATATTGTACTTAGTATTTGGCCCTGTCTTGTGCCCTTCTTGATCGGGAACAAGTCCGACTTCAAACCGTTCGATCGCACGCAGCTATATATACCCGTAAGTAAGCTATGTATAAGTTTAATGGATTTTATTCCAATAACGTTTTGAAATAATTTCATTAAAAGTAATTCATGGTTTGCGTAGTCAAATGCTTGTTTAACATCTGGATAGCATGTATACAGTTTTGAATTCTTCTTAATTGAACTATAAATTGATTCCCGGACCGTGCAGGACGTCAAGCTGCAGAATTAATACTTCTGAAATCCTCTCTGTCAACTACTGATTACGATTGCATGATTCAATTGATTCAAAATAATGTTTGCATACAGTTTTAATATTGTTGAGCAGTGAGATATAGCTCGGTATGAGTTTGGATCACATTTCTTTTTATTAACTCCCTTGTGAAGTGTAGTGATTACTACCATTTTCAATAATGCTGGACAGTATTTAAAATCACTGATAGCGTTTAAGAAGTATGTTAAAGAACATGTATTAAACGATTTCCGCCATAAATAAGATTTTCGTAATAAACTTTATCATTTCCACAGGCTTTGTCCTTTTTACAAGTTTTTAATGCGGTTTTAACATTCTCTTCTTTGATGTATACATTAGAACAATCTGTATTGACACGGTCACTTTCTTCGTTTAATGTATTAATATTACACTTTCAGCACGTGTTGTGATATCATTATTATTACAAGAGTAAATGTCTTCGAAATATGTTGCCCAATCTATATTAATATCTCTGGGTGATTGACAGTGTTTGTCATTGAATGTCATTTCAAATGTTATGTAATTTAAATTTAAACCTATTTATTTTACATCGATTGCGAAACAAGCTTTCAGCTGATATTAATCACGCTCGGTGTCTGCTTCCTGGGGATTTAACCAGTACTCGCGCCGTTTGTGTGGAAAATCCCCTCAGTCAGAACCCGCTCATCACGGGACTCGAACCAGGGACCTTTGGTACGAGAGGCCGACAGTCTACCTTTGCACCACTGTATTCCACACAGTGGAATGTTAGCTGTGGTTTCGTTTTCCTCTTTCTATTCACTAGCTTCCAAAAGGCACAGCTATCCGTTTCCGCATTGCCGTCAAAATCTTCTTCTAAATCATTAAGATATGTTTTGACCTTTTGTCCATGGGCTCTGCGAAACTCCCGTTTTGCATATTTATATTGTATATACAATTTATGATCATCACTTGGTTGGTTTCGTTCATCCATCGCGCACGTTGATGTTAACATTATCATGTAGAGAGGTGAACTTATCATCCCAATAAGGTTTTATGAATTGCTTATAGGTCGACCTGGGTATACATGTTGCAACTGCGTCTTTAATTACCGATACAACATTTTCGTAAAGACAGTTTAAATCCTGTTTACTTGTAATTTGGAATTCATCGAACTCATGAATGTACACGGATTACTCGGCCATAGATAACGATTGCTGGACCATGATGCTTTAACGTTAACATTAACTGTAACTGGCACGTGTTCTGTGGAGTCCGTTAAACAGTTATCCATATGCGAGCACGGTATAGAAGCTACTTACAAACCCCAGTGAAATATTGAGTAGTGTTATTCATCATGTACCATTCCATTCACGGACTTTTTAAAGACATTTTCTATATTTGCGACAAGCATATAGACAGTCGATTGAAATATGTACAGTAGCATCACATTCATAATTAATACCATATTTATATGAGTATACATGTGGCAATTACAGGTTTGCCATATAACACCTGAACAAGAAGCCGTGTGCATTCGACATTATTTTCTACACACACCTCCTAAGAGAAATACAATTCAATTAAATCAGTTTAACTATAACATGACTTAGATATGTATATATGCATATGGTCCGACTCGCCCAGGAACAACCAGAGATTTAACTACTTCTAGCAAATACTCTGGAAACCTGTGCCCATTTATCAAATGTCGAACCAAGAAATGTTGAGCCTCATTCGCATTTAACTATCTTGCTGTATTAATATATCTATGAGAATTAGGAATTTCGTAACTCAAAGACAGCAACAGTTAAGTTTACCAAAGCATTAACACAATATAATCTCCTGACTGTTCTTCGTAAATTTGTTTTTAACTTTCTTGAAAAAAAATAATATCCTACACGTTAACACCTGAAAGACTGGACACGAGTACTTTCCTCGTGCAATTCAATTTATACAACGCCACCTAGCGTTAATTGCTTTCAAAAAGGGGGAAATTAGTCTTCTCATTACTCGATTTACTCAAACGCAGTAAATTACATTTCCATTCACGGATTTATTAATGACATTGAATAACTTATATGACAAATGAAACAAAGAACACTTCATATTGAAATAACATTTTCTATATTTGCGACAAGCAAATGGACAGTCGACTGAATGAAAAGAACGGGCAACTATGTAACGCATTCTGGTAGGCCAATCATGCATGGAATTATGATAAACATTAGTATCTATTGGTTTGAACTACCTATTCAAATCGAATTTTATTTCCCACTGTTTCTAAACAAATGTGAATGTTCTTCATTACATTCCTAAATTTAATGACTCCGACAATCGTTCTTGAACACTATATTTAATATACCAATATTTTGCACTTTCACTTGACCAACGTCCGTGCCTTTTGAATATTCTACCTTTAACACTGTTATTCGCAGCAATAGTTGCACCTCCTGGTCGAAAATAATGAAGACAGTATTTCTTAACATCCCTTACGTGTGACTTCAAAGCCTCTAGGAAAAGCTCCGTAAGACTAGTATATGATAACTCTTTATTGGATTGTCTCACTCTTGTTTCCATCTATCGTTGAACATATATTGCAAAACAAATAATCATCAGCTGTCAAATTTCCCCGGGTTATAAATGTTTTAACATTTTCAACTGGGCAATACTTTGATCCTGTTTTAGCTAGAATTACCCAAGCACCATCACGGTATTTGTCCATCTTACTGCTTTCTATGAGTTAAGCCGTATAAGAAATATTGAAAACAATATCGAGATACGAATATTTAAAAGCTCCGAACTTCTTAGAAAACCAGCAAAAAGCTACCAAAAACTTTTAATAGTTTCGTCGACATACAAGCTGTCATATACGCTGGTTACAATATTAATATATATAGGTTCTTTCCTAGCAGCGGATTTGGATAGGATCCGTTTAGCCGACTCAAGAATGTTAAATAATAATTTTAGATTTGTAGGCGAATCTAAACCGGACAATTCATGGTACCTCTTAATAATAAGCAGCAATCAATGGACTAGGGGTATTGGCGGTTTCAATTACAGCAACTTAATAATTTGCGACTGTTAGAGTCTTAGCAGGTAAAGTGTCCATACTCCCAAGCTCATTACACAAGGCCCATTGAAGACAACGAATAAAAATGCCAATCTTTTTCTCTTTTCCAGACTGCATGCCCTTGATTTTCGAAGTAGATCCGAAAGTAAATACACCTCCGCTAAGACTTCCGGTCAATCATGAATATCTTCTGCGTGATTCTGAAAATATAAATGTACATTAAAATACATAATATAGCAAGCTGCTACTTCATATACATGACAAATGTAAGACGCTGATATACATATACTCTATTATATATGTATTTTAACAATTGTTATCTGTCACTTATAAATAACAAGGCGTTTCAGCCTAGTTATTCTAAGCATAAAGATTCCGCCTTAATATTCTAAACATGGCGATTCCAGCGAGAACTTGGAGCAAAAGAGCGGGAAAAAACGCACTAAATATTTTAAGCATGGCGATTCCGCCTGCCTTAACTACATGTACAAATTAATTTTGAGGCGATACCGCCTAATCTTTAGCAATACTTCTGCAACTACATTTGTGTAATATCACTTACATAAAGGGGACTACTCTTGCTGTTCGTAATTCCGAGTACTAACAACGATTATTTCCCTTGCTTATATCTAAGCATGATAGCCGGCATTTTGAAATTCAAATCCGTGTTGCCAAACATTCCTTTGCCATTTCAACATCTTACATTATAATGCTTTTTAGTTGGCAAATCAAACCAGTCAAAAACGTCTGTCACAAATGAACCATTCTGACAAACAAAAGGCCAAACAATTGCAGATTTCCAGTATGGTATAACTAAAACACCAATAGCTTGATCTATAACCATTTTCATAATAACTATATGTATTACAGCGATAATGGGAACAAATATCACGAACTGATCATCTCAATATTCTGCAAATGCATTTACACCACTGCAAGATGGGTTCCAAATCCTTGAATAGAACTTTGGCAATGTTGCATGTTAATAAGATGCGAACCAATCAACTTCTAATTTGCCTCACTTATTTTCAATAGGTTGTAAACTATCATAGGAAATTTCCCACTCGCGGAAATATGTTAGTTTAGACAAATGGTCTGTTTTATCATTATCAGACCTCGGAACCCACTCAATTTCAAGACTTATTGAATTTAGCATACAGAACTGAAAAATGTAATTGTTTCTTGTAATTCTCTTTTCATTCAACCGTTTACTGTACTAGATTGATTGTCTGTCTGTAAAACATTTCAGCTTTTGCTTTGTTTAGTATATTTATCAGAGACAACAGTTCTCTATAAAGCGTTACTAACTCTAACCATACACCATGAGAAATACCATTTACACTGCTGACTTCATAACCAGCATAATAGACCTGACACGCATCTGAATACACTATTTAATACATGTGTGCGACTGTACAATGTCTTTCGTATTCATCAGTCTCGAATTATCTTTCCAAAACAATAACTGCTGTGAACTCTCGTCGCTAAGGATTATAAAAGAATCTCAACGACGTGCCAACAATATAGCGCACCAGCCAGCCTGTCGTCAGAATACATGGGCACCAGCTTCCCTTCCCCACGCCATTTATTTATTAACGGTCTGCATAATTTGCTAAACAAATAACAAGCTGAAGATAATCCAAATGGCATTACTACACATTTTTAATGGACGGCGCTACCCGAGAAAACCCCAAGTAATGTGCATGAGGCTCGAATATGTGTACGAAAAGATAGGTCCTGGTCGTCACGAATTAAATCATATAGAAGCCTTTCTGTAATCAAAGCGCTGAAGGCACCGAATAAACTCAAACATTTGCCTTTGCATAGATATGTGATTTATAAACTATGCATTGTTTATAAATATTACAACTTCGGGTAAAAGAATAAATGACGCATCCGTTAAAATTAAATGCCATTTTAGTTGTCTATAAAAATAAATCATGAGACAAACATGTGAATATTATATTTAATTTCCAAGTTTCAAAAGACATGTAAAACAAATGGATAACCATTATGGCCCCGACTGACTCATTTAAGTATTTACCAATTTTTGTTACCAAAACAATCATAATTGACCAAGGGTTTTCTAAAATCTTACTCAAAAGCTTCCTGCTTAACAAGAAATTTTTCCAATTTTCACTATAGCCATATAAGGCCAAATAGCCCTGCCCCCTGGCGGCCATGTTTTTCGACCAATCAACATGGCTTGGAGGAATCTGATAGATGGTCTCCCAATGAACATTTCTTCAAAAATAATTGAACATTGGCCGAACAATTTCGGAGGAGAAGATTTTTCAAGTTTTTACTATAGCCATTTTAGGAAAAAAAGCCCCGCCGGCTGGCGGCCATGTTTTTCGACCAATCAACTTGGCTGGAAGGAATCTGATAGA
Organism: Serripes groenlandicus; assembly: GCA_031761405.1. Lineage (NCBI taxonomy): Eukaryota > Metazoa > Mollusca > Bivalvia > Cardiida > Cardiidae > Serripes > Serripes groenlandicus. The sequence goes on from JASEVX010000162.1 coordinate 155,113, forward strand.
GGGTCACCCTAGGAACATTTCTACAAAATTATTTGAAAATCGGCCTGACACTTTTGGAGGAGAAGATTTTTTTGAGTTTATACTATAGCCATATAAGGCAAAAATGCCCCGCTCCATGGTGGCCAAGGAACACTTCTTAAAATAATTTGAAAATATAGCAACCAGTTTGGTAGAAGAAGAATTTCAAAAGTATTTTATTTTCGTTGCCATGAAAACCATAATTCTGCATGAATCACACATATTTGAAGTAATTCTGGTGAGGTAAATGAGAGGATGCTTTCTGTGAAGTTTCATCCCAATTGACCCACTCGTTACTGAGGAGAAGATGTTGACGGACGACAGACGCCGGACAAAAGGAGATCACAATAACTAACTTTCAGCACTTCGTGCTCAGGTGAGCTAAAAAGGAAACATCTATCCAAATGAAAGAGTAATTGAAATCATGTAGAAAATATTGTGGAAAAAGGCAGTACTAATATTTATATGAGCACTTTAAAAGAAACATGCTTCAGACTTCTGAGGCTTTTGAATTCATTTGCATTATAAAAGTATTAAATGCTCCAGAGAAAACCAATACCTGTGCCGTCCGCATTTTACTCTACAGTTTACACCTAAGCTGGCCGCTGTTTCCTTTAAAGGGTGTTTAAGCTTGCCAAATCAATTAAGGATGCGTGACCATACACTGTTAATTACCATTGTGTACGAGTGTCATTCCAAACAAATTATAAATGTAACCCCTTTTCCCAATAAACCTATCATATACATTTATGTATTTGTAACTTGCCGGGATGTGTCGATACCGTCATGGTACAATGGGATATATGCACAAATTGGTTTCACAAATCTTGTGTTAATGCACCTGTGGATATTTCGACAACAGATGCGGACTTTAATTGTAACTTTTGTTAATTATTTGGCTATTATAATGATAAGATATGTGATTAAATTGGCAACATTTAAGTTTTTTTTTACTTATAACAGCCTTCAAATACAAATTTGGTTTATACGACGGTAAAGAAAGGTTATGGGAATTAAGAAATTGTTTAAATAAGCAAATTCTCCTTTTCCCACAATGTTTTCAATATATGTTGCTTTTTACTGTTTACACAGCAAGAAAAAAACATTTAACTTATTTGTTATAGATTAGTATTATTGTTGTATATATATATAATTACTAGGCTGAGTAGCGAAAAACTGTAGTATAGGGCAGCAACACGAACTCTGCTGGAATACTCATGAGAGCCCCCTGCCCTTGGTAGAAGACTTCTTACGAGGCCCGAGGCCCGACTCTCTGCTTTTTGTATCTTCGCTGACGCTGCCGACAGGGTTACCTTCGTATCTTCGCTGACGCTGCCGACAGGGTTACCTTCGTATAAATGTACAGTCTCCCACCGTACGGACGAGGAATCTACTATGCGTATGATCTTGTCCCGCTTATGCAGGTTTTTCGTGCTCTTTTAACTGCTCATTGCAATGTTCAACTTTCCCATTTGCTATAGCCAACATAGCCTGCTTAGCAATGTCTGCCAACTCGCTATTGAACTTGTACTGTACTTTGTTACCTTAAAATCTCCATGTAATGTCTCGCTCTGTCTTTAACTTCTTAACTTCTGTCTTCACACTAATATTCTTTCCGCGTACCTCTCTATTAAAGTGCTTACCAGATAGCGTCTATAGTAAGCAATCAAATGTGTTAGGGATAAATACCTTATTTAAACTGGTTCTTTATTGCTTAGTGCGATTCGGCCTTCTGCTTCGCGTCCAAGTGTAAGAATGAACCGAGGTGACATCTCGCCGTGACGTCACTCGGTATTCCGAACATACCCGACTAAAGCCGATCGCAATAAACTGCTAAGATCACCCAAAATTACAATAAATTTGGATTAAAATTGGTTTACGATCTCATTTTCAAGTCCAATACTGTTCAAAGAACCTCTATCATCACCGGAGACATTTCAACACCTAGTTAGACACACCAATTTAACTTTCTTGCAACAATATATACCACACACATTAACACAGTCCAAATGTCCAAACCTGAAATACTGGACACGAGTACTTTCCTCGTGCAATTCAATTCATACAACGCCACCTATCGTTTATTGCTTTCAAACAGGGGGCAATTAATTGTCTCCTTATTCGATTTACTCAAACGCAGAAAATTACATTTGCTGCGAGAGCGTTACAGGAAATAACCAGGTCCATAAGATATGTCGTCAAACTCAAAGTGCAATTGACACGATTTATTTCAATGTTTGTGAAACATTGCTAAATGAGATGAACTCTACAATTCCAAAATACAGTGCTTCCAGGGGTACAAACAAACACTTTAAAACAATAAACCGTATTGGAATGAGACTTTATTAAATATATGGACTACTATGGTTGAAAAGAATAATAAGGCCTTCCTCAACTGTAAGGGCAGTAGGAACGAGCGTGCAAAGAAATGGTATGATTACGAAAATTCCAGAGACAGAGCGGATTTATAGACGTTCAATAGCTATGTACATCGAGGATATGGTAACAAAAAACCCAAACGACTTTTGGTCTAAAGTTTATAAATTGGGAACACGAAAGTCTACACCATTACCCCTGGAAGTTATTGATGACAACGGACACATTTCTAATGACCAACAGTGCATGTATTACACTTGGAGATCCGAGTTTTCGAATCTGTATGAAGGAGATGATTTTGGAGACTTTGATAGCAAACACTATAATGTATGTGCATAAGAAAATATTAGAATCGAACATTTCGGATCCATTATACTTTCAAAACGAACACTTGAATATTATGATTTCAGTCGAAGAAGTTCATGTATCTAACGTTATCGTGTCAGCGGAATTACATTCAGCTTCGGGAATTGATAACTTATCTTATGCTGCTCTAAAATGTCAATCCGTCATAGCTGTATCACAGAATCTATTTCAACTCATATGTTATACCAGTTTGATACTTTCAATGTGGAGAAAGTCAATTTTATTTTCATAACTTTAAGATCAGAGCTCAGATAAACGTGTTCCGTTAAACTATCGTGGAATAAATCTTTCACCGTGTTTGAGCAAACTTTACAGGTCGATTTTGAATAAACCGATTAAGAAACATTTGGAATGTAACGACTTAGTAGCCGACGAGCAGAATGGTTTCAGGGCAAATAGGTCTTGTGAAGATCATATATTTACATTGAACAGCTTAATAAACAACAATGAAACCGTTTATACAGCATTCATATATTTGAAGAAAGCCTTCGACTTTGTCGATAGAGACCTGTTATTATACAAACTAATTATGAAAGGGGTAGACGGTGGTACAATGTACAACTTATTAAAATCCGTGTTAACATGTTCTGAATCATACATACTGTTAAACGATAGACATACTGACTGGTTTCAGTGACAATATTTCCAAAACGATGTTTGCCATTTTTATAAACGATACTGTCTGCGAAATTAACGTCCTTAACACCTGGTCATTTCAATAGGCGAACGACGGATATCATTATTGTTTTCTTATAAGCAGATGACATTGTTTTCACGGCATTCTCCGACCTACGATCGATGCTAACTGAACATACAGAATGGTGTTAGAAATGGCGATTCAGATAAAATCCTCGAGATCGAAGTCTATGCAATGCCGTCCACAGCGACACAGGATAACTTAATATCAGTTCACTATTGGACAGATACTGTTAGAAATGGTTAACTCATATAAGTATCTTGGAGTCATTTTTGATGAACATTTGAAATATTCAGCACATTGTGATGCAATATCAAAAGGTGCAGGGGGAGCTTTAGGCAGAATGGGATATAATTTTACAATATGAAATAGTTTGGTTTTTAATCATATGAGAAACTGTATTATAACTGTGTAGTTCCCATTCTCAATTACGGGGAATCCAAATGGAGATTTAAAACGTTCAAATGTATAGACAATATTCAAAATAGGAGCATGAGGTATTATCTAGTTGTTCATAGATTCGCACCTGTAACAGCATTGATTGGAGACACTGGTTGACTTCCTAGTAGCATATTTAGACAATGGTTATCTATTATAAGATTTTGGAATAGACTACTGCAGATAGACGATACTAAATCAATAAAGTGTGTTTTAAATCATGCCTATATAATGTATGAGAGAAACTGGTGTAGTTATTTAAAAAAATAACACATTTTGACAGAGATCAGCTTAATAGATTATTACACAAATAAGCTTGTTATTAGGATGGATTTAGCCGAAGAACATATAAAACAGCATAATATCGCTCAATGGTCTACAAGTGTACAACAAACCGAACAATTAAGAAAGAAGATACAACTTATTTAAAGATACATTTACTTCTGAAAACTACATTCAACTGACTTTATTGAAAAAAACGCACACATTTAACTAGCCCAACTTAGATGTGGAATTGTACCGTTAAGTATAGAGACAGGTTCATATATTGGGGAACCAGTACACTCTCGTATCTGTTTATTCTGTAACTGTTCAGAAATAGAGACAGAAACACATTTTGTGATTTCATGTCCATTTAACAGGGGATTACAATCCGACATATTTGGAGATAGTATCGATAAAGTCAATTTTAAACAGTTATCAATAGAGCACAGGCCGTGTTACTTAATGGCGAATCATGTCAGAAAACTGTCCAAATATATAGTTAAAGCTTATTCCTTCAGACGGAGATCTATATATTCTAGCCAATGAAATCAACATGCTTATTGTATTCATTGACACATTTTGTTGTATAATTATATTACAATACAATCATAGTACAATTCATTCTTTCACTCAGTCATCAATCTTTTTCACTCATTCATTTATTCATTATTTTATTTCATTCGTGCACTCTTTCATTTATGCATTCATTCGTACGTCCGTTCGTCCGTCCGTTCATTCATTCACTAATTTAATTTTGATTAGTTTGTTAACTTCAATGTTTATTTTAGACACTGTATGATGGGTTTTCTTTATCTTTCGTTTCTGTAAAAAAATCTAGTCATACAACTTGTTATTTGTAAGATACTTTTCATTACTATTGACTTCAGATATAGACTGTTTTAAATTGCCTAATCTCACATATATATCAGCATGTAACGTTTATTACAGAAATTCTTTGCAATAAAATGTAAATGTGGACACAAGCGTGCAGATATTTATCCAATTACTAAATATAAGATAACTATTCAATGATTGTAATAACGTTCCATTTGTTTTATTAAACCATAACCATATACAAGTGTTTGATATTCATACATATTATATGTCGTGTCCAAAATTTATTTATGATCATTTAATTAAATGATCAATTTCTATTTTTGTCACAATATTTTCAACTTTTTTTAAGTAAATATACATTTGTTGATAAAGATTTTCACTATGTTTGAGAAGACGTTGCTTTCGAAACCGTCTGATGCAGATTTGTTGTATATGGGTAAGGATTAGTATCGAAATGATATTCATTCGTTTTCTTTTTCACTTGAATCACATACTTGACAATATCGCAAGTGACGTTCTAGTTGATCGTACCTACCAGTATGTATTCTTAAATTAAAAGAGCAAATACGTAGCTTTGTAATCGCTATTCTATAAAATAATTAATCAATATTATATAAATACGATTCAAATTCAAAGGAAATTCTAAACACATTTCTCTTCCATTTTTATAAATATTCGTCGAAGAGTCGTTGTCTGAAGTGTTTTATAAGGTGCTTTTTTGGAATTCACACAATAACTAATATAAGATTTACTGAACTAATTACACTTTTCTCTAATGTTTACATTTATTTAAACTATACTTTATGTATTACCTTACACATGTTAATTCTTATATTATCACCTTTCTTCAGTGTGAACCAATATTTTCAAAACACGTACGTATCTATTGATTTACCCTGTTAATTGCTATTTTCTGTAAATGACTTATTTCTTATTGCTGATAATGGTTAATGGCTATATCCTGCTAATTGCATACTGTTTTTTTCTGTTTATTTACCTTCTTATGGATATTTTCTATTTCCTGCTTATGATCAATGAATATTTCCTGCTTATGGCTAATTACTATTTGCTGCCAATAATTTATGACTATTTCTTGCTTATGGCTAATGGTTATTTGATGCTAATGGATAGTTCCTGTCTATGTTTAATTGTTATTTCCTGTTAATGGCTTATTGCTATATTCTGCTTAAAGCTTATTGCTATTTCCTAGCAACGGTTATTTCTGCTAATGACTAATGAATATTTCCTGCTAATGGTTTATGTCTATTTCCTGCTAATGGTTAATGGCTATATTCTTCTAATTGCTAATTGCTATTTCCTGCTGAGGACTTATGAGTATTTTCTGATAATGGCTGTCCGAAAACCAAATGGTAGTGTTAAGCGAGGCATTGCCCAAACCTAATAAAACGTAACCAAATGTTATTCGGAACCGTATGTAACAAACACATTTCGAGAAAAAATATAACAAGAGTCATCATTGTAAACCCATACAAATAGCTAACAATAGCATCTGTGGTTTGTGAGAAAAAGCCTTGCATGCAAACCTTTAACCAACATTTCTAATTCCAAAAAGGGGCAAAATTGTGTCAAGATCTAGAAAAAGTTCACATGTATAGTCAACATATATAGCAATAATACAATGGTCTGAATGAGCAAACTGTATCGGGAGGAACGATTTAAGTTTTAAAAAAAAACAGAATTTTATAAATAGGCAAAAACATCCCCGGAAACATTTTTTCTGAGCTTTGATATATCGTGTCGTCAGGGCCGTAAACCAAACAATTAAAAATGCGTAGCCTAGGAAGTTAGGGAAAAGTTATTAAATACAAATTAATTTCAATTAAATTACAGGGTTTTTCTTTACAATACTAATGTTGGTCGCTCCCTATTCGATTACGCAACCCCATGGTACAAACTTAAAACCTATTTAATACTGACACCTCAGCGCGGCGTCAACAAGCCAGTGGATATCAATATAGTCTCGTGCAACCGCGTATCCTGATCATGATTATGTACACAATGTAATCGTAACATTATCTACGAAGCATCTCTACCCCCCACCCCCTCATCTCTACACCCCCCACCCCCCACCCCCTCATCTCTACCCCCCCCGTTTCCACGTATCAAGACTGTTTGACGCGTCATTGTACATGCCCATTTGAACCCATCGTCGTCAAAGAGGAAGTTGTTCTTAATGAAAACTATAAACCTCCAGCATTTTTGAGGCGATGTGATATAAATCTATCAACACCAAGTCGTCAAAAGTTGCTTTCAAATATAAAAGAACGTCTTTCTGGCGGCTATGTCAAATAAATCCACCAACTACAAGTCGCCAACAATTCCTATCAAATATAAACATAAACTGGCATTCTGGTGGCGATGTAAAATAAATCCACCAACTAGAAGTCGCCAGAAGTTTCTATCAAATACAATGACTTCCAGCTTTGTAGTTGCGATGTTATATATCACCAACTACACGCCGCCAGAAGTTTCTATCAAATAAAATGACTTTCTGGTGGCGATGTCATATAAATCCCCCAACTACAATATGAACTACAAATCGTCTGAAGCGATATCGGACGAAAGCATTTCCAGCTTTCTGGTGACGGTGTTATATAAATCCCCCTCTTACAAGTCGTCAGAAGCAGCTTTGAAGAATAAATCCTTCCTGCTTTCCGGTGACGAAGTAAAACAAATCCCCCCACTAATAGCTTTTAGGAGCAGCCATCAAGCATAAATAATCTGGATTTATTTCTGGTGGCGATGTTATATAAATCCACCAACTACAAGTAGTCAGAAGCAGCTATCGAATATAAAACTCTGGGCTTGATGGTGACGATGTAAAATAATTCCCACAATCACAAGTCGTCAGAATCAGCTATCAAACAAAAACATTTCCAGCTTCCTGGTGGCGATGTAATATAAATCTCCAAACTACAAGTCGTCAGAGGTACGGCTTTTAAATATAAAAACCTCAGGTTTTCTGAAGGCGATGTTAATGTGACCAGGGCTTATACAAACATGGACTGTCCAGAACGATGCAGTGTTCGGTTATATGAGGAATATATAAGGAAGCGGTGTGTAAAATAAGACTATTAAGCTAAAATACTAATTTAAAACGAACAGTTGAAAGTATTGCAACGGTGATTATTGTTCTATACATCGAAACTCAAAGAAGCTACCGGTCGTAGCGGTTTTTAGCCCTTTTTTTTGGTTTGAGTGTCTCTTTCAACAACGTCTGTGTCTTTTTCTGAGGCTATGGTTGAGCTATAATAGATAATATGCGACTTGAAATTGATTAATGTTAAATAGTACCAATACGTCCTGTATAGCAGCAAACGATAAAGACTATAATTTGTTTATGAACCTGACATGTACAAGGTATAGTTTAAATTGAGCTAAAGAAGAAAATCTGACCGTTGACATGCCTTGATCAGAAGGTTACCATAAGACCGGTTATTGGCAGTATTCGTTATTCGTTGTAAAAGATATATGAATGAAATTATTGATTTATTAGAATTAGACGCTGTTTTCAGTTATAATATGGCGGCTAGTTTACCTAACCATGTATTCTGGCTTTCTCGCACCAGTATCTCACACGGCATTCCTCCTATGCTACTCGTTACCCTCCCACATAGACTGTTTGTATCGACTCAGCTATCGTGCATTCTTCATAGGCTACCCTCTCACATAGACTGTTTGTATCGACTCAGCTATCGTGCATTCCTCCTAGGTTACCCTCCCACATAGACTGTTTGTATCGACTCAGCTATCGTGCATTCCTCCTAGGCCACTCGTTACCCTCCCACATAGACTGTTTGTATCGACTCAGCTATCGTGCATTCATCCTAGGCTACTCGTTATCCTCCAACAAAGACTGTTTGTATCGACTCAGTTATCGTGCATTCCTCCTAGGCCACTCGTTACCCTCCCACATAGACTGTTTGTATCGACTCAGATATCGTGCATTCCTCCTAGGCTACTCGTTATCCTCCAACATAGACTGTTTGTATCGACTCAGCTATCGTGCATTCCTCCTAGGCCAATCGTTACCCTCCAACATAGACTGTTTGTATCGACTCAGCTATCGTGCATTCCTCCTAGGCTACTCGTTATCCTCCAACATAGACTGTTTGTATCGACTCAGCTATCGTGCATTCCTCCTAGGCCACTCGTTACCCTCCCACATAGACTGTTTGTATCGACTCATCTATCGTGCATTCCTCCTAGGCTACTCGTTACCCTCCCACATATGAATGAATGAATGAATGAATGAATGAATGAATGAATGAATGAAAGTCTAAATGAATGAAAGTCTTTATTTACAGAGGGTAACCCAATTAGTATAAACTAATCTTCCCTGGGGCCCTCTAAAGCAATATTTACATACATACAAATAGATAATTATATAGCAATATAACAATCAGCATAACAAATTCAAAATTAGCATTATTCATAAACATGATCAACATGATAACAATGTTACACAACAACATAATACATACATATGGCGGCAGAGGTTTAACTTACAGACTTACATATGGCCATATTTACAATTTTAGCTTTATGACTGTTGATTCGAATTTATCCACTTAGTATAATTTACTGTGAAACTTTTAATACTTTCGCTCTGTCTTATTTCATTTGGAATGTTATTCCATACTTTTACCCCAGAGTAAGACATACTCCCTTTAAAAAGTTCTATATTTGGTTTGGGTATTAAAAAATCCGATTTATTTGAAGAACGTAAATGATTTGGACGCCTGACATTGTAATTGAACATATTTTGAATATATGACGGGACTGCATTTTGCGATACCCTGTACATAAATTTGGCTTTATGAAGTGAAACCCTCTGTTCAATATTAAGAGAATTAATTATATTTAAAGCCTCGCTTAAAGTGGTATATTGTTCACCTAGAATGATACGACATGCTCTTCGTTGTAATCGCACTAAAACCTGGATATTTGATTGTTTTGTACTACCCCAAATGATACTACAATAGTCAAGATGTGGTTGGACATAGGCTTTGTAAAACATTATTCTATAATTAACAGGAATAAATACTTTAATTCTTGATAATAGCCACAAATTACTAGATATTTCCTCCCTGAGAAATTTTATATGCGTATCCCATTTAAGGTTTTCATTTATATATATGCCAAGAATTTTATCACCTGTTGTGATTTCCAGATTTAAGTCTTTATATTTCAAATTTAGAGGTTGATTAACTAATCTTGTCCGTTTCTGGGGTGTCTTTATCAATATTACTTTTGTTTTTGAAGCATTTAATACCATACCATTGTTTAGACACCATGTACTGACGTTATTCAAAGCAGCTTGTAAATTCATTTCAACTTCTAATTTAGATTTATTTATGTCATATATTGTAGTATCATCTGCATATATATCAACGTTTGAAACATTATCCTGTACATACATAGACAAGTCATTTATGAATAAAATAAATAAAAGAGACCCTAGAATAGACCCTTGCGGGACCCCGCATGTCGTAATTTGCTTATCAGAGAGAACACCGTTTAAGTTCACCGCTTGAGTTCTATTTGTAAGATAAGAGTTGAACCATTTAATAGTATTATCTCCACATTTGTAAATTTGTAATTTTTTTAATAGAATTTCGTGGGAACATAAATCGAATGCTTTAGAAAGATCTAACATAACAACGCCTACAAATTCTCCATCATTTAAAGCTGTTAACCATTTATCTATCATATATACTAATGCTGTTTCGCAGCTATGTTTTTTTCTAAACCCACTTTGGGATTTACATAATAATTTATAATGATTAAGGTAATTAACAAATGAATCATGCACATGTTTTTCAATCAATTTTGAAAGAGTAGGTAAAATTGATATTGGCCTATAGTTATTTACATCATTTGATGAACCTTTTTTAAATAAAGGATTAACTTTTGCGCATTTCCATTCATCTGGGTAAACACCTTGTTTTATACTACAATTTATAACATACGAAAGACTATTTGATATAACATCGGCTGATAATTTTAAAAGTTTTGGCCCTATTTGGTCAAGTCCTGTAGCTTTGGATACATCTAAATTATTTAACATTTTACGCGTTTGGGATTCCGTAATCAGAGGAATGTGAAAATACATATGATCAGGAACTTTTGATTTACAAAATCATTTACTTTATCAAAATTTGAAGTTGGAATAGGTTCTTTTAAGTTAGCGGCTACGTTTACAAAAAAGTTATTAAAAGTATTTGCAATATCTTGGTTATCAGTAATATCTATTCCATCTTTATGAATGCTTTTTATTAAATTACAGTTGTATGTCTTTTTTGTAGACGCACCATGTTCTTTAAATATTTTCCAAACTGTTTTAGGGTCTGATTTTCCTTCCTCAATTTTTCTTTCATAAGATTCTTTTTTAGAATTATCTATCAATGTACAAACTTTATTTCTTGAAGCTCTGTAGTTATCCATATCATGTTTAGCCTTAAATTTATCACGTTCTTTAATTTCATCTAAAATATCAGGTGTAAACCAATCTGGTTGTTTTGAGTGTTTAACTCTGTGAATTCTAATTGGGACGTGATTATCTACAACACTTGAAAAATTAGACACCCAAGTGTGAAGTACTTCATTAGTATCAGTGTTGTTTAGATTACCCCAGGGGATGCTGATAAGATCTGATAAAAATGACTCCTCTGAAAATGACCTAAATGATCTGTATTTTATAAAAAATGTGAATTTATTTTTTCTTTATAATTTAACTTTCTTGTACATAGGATCGGATAATGATCGCTAATTCCTATTTTGGGCACGCTTACATTACATATATTTTGATCACAATTAGTATAAATGTGGTCTATTAAAGTTTTTAAGTTGAACATTCACGCGTCGGCTGCTTAATTAACTGTTTTAATCCTAGTGATAAAATATAGCTAGACCATTCATCATTTATTTTGGAATTTAATAAATCTTGATTTATATCGCCTAAAATTAATATTTCTTTTTCTTCAAGTTGAACCTTTTCTAAATGAGTGTCAAATATTTCTTTCCATGCAACTTTAGATTCTGAATGCCTGTAAAGTGAACCAATTAAAAAAGATTTACATTTAGTTGGCATAATTTCTAACCAAATTATTTCTATATCATCTCCTTCTAAATCTAATCGTCGTATGCAATTTACGTTTTGTTTTACATATACTGCCAAACCTCCACCGCCATTGAATAAACGGTCGCGACGAAAAGGTACTTGATATCCATCTATATGAAATGTTTCAGTTTTATGGTTTTCATTGAATTTCGTTTCACTTATACCCATTATATCTATTTTGTTTTTCTTAGATGTTAGCATTAATTGTAATTCATCAAATTTAGAAGACAGTCCAGCTACGTTTAAATGACCGATGGTTAAACCTTTTTTATTATTTAATCCTAAATTAGTTAAATTTATGTGTTCAGAAATATTTCAGATAGTAGCGTTAGAGTTTTCATAAGCATTTGGAAATAGACTGTTTGTATCGACTCAGCTATCGTGCATTCCTCCTAGGCTACTCGTTACCCCCCCCCCCCCCACACACACACATAGACTGTTTGTATCGACTCAGCTATCGTGCATTCCTCCTAGGCTACCCTCTCACATAGACTGTTTGTATCGACTCAGCTATCGTGCATTCCTCCTAGGCTACTCGTTATCCTCCAAAATAGACTGTTTGTATCGACTCAGCTATCGTGCATTCCTCCTAGGCCACTCGTTACCCTCCCACATAGACTGTTTGTATCGACTCAGCTATCGTGCATTCTTCCTAGGCTACTCGTTATCCTCCAACATAGACTGTTTGTATCGACTCAGCTATCGTGCATTCCTCCTAGGCCAGTCGTTACCCTCCAACATAGACTGTTTGTATCGACTCAGCTATCGTGCATTCCTCCTAGGCTACTCGTTATCCTCCAACATAGACTGTTTGTATCGACTCAGCTATCGTGCATTCCTCCTAGGCCACTCGTTACCCTCCCACATAGACTGTTTGTATCGACTCATCTATCGTGCATTCCTCCTAGGCTACTCGTTACCCTCCCACATAGACTGTTTGTATCGACTCAGCTATCGTGCATTCCTCCTAGGCTACTCGTTACCCTCCCACATAGACTGTTTGTATCGACTCAGCTATCGTGCATTCCTCCTAGGCTACTCGTTACCCCCCCCCTCCCCCCCCCCCCCAACACACATAGACTGTTTGTATCGACTCAGCTATCGTGCATTCCTCCTAGGCTACCCTCTCACATAGACTGTTTGTATCGACTCAGCTATCGTGCATTCCTCCTAGGCTACCCTCTCACATAGACTGTTTGTATCGACTCAGCTATCGTGCATTCCTCCTAGGCTACTCGTTACCCTCCAAAATAGACTGTTTGTATCGACTCATCTATCGTGCATTCCCCCTAGGTTACTCTCCCACATAGACAGTTTGTATCGACTCAGCTAACGTGCATTCCTCCTAGGCTACTCGTTACCCTCCCATATAGACTGTTTGTATCGACTCAGCTATCGTGGCTCGACGTATGAATGCATATGTGTGTTCTACATGTATGTAATGTCAACCATTTGACAAAACAGTTATTACTCGTATAACAGTACCATTACTACGGCCTTTTCATTGTATATTCATTGTATTCGTTAGTGTACTAATACTGCCTCGTCGCATGCAAATATTTACACAATCATACATTCATACAAGTGTCATATCATATTTATCAACTTGTATTCCACCTTAGTGAATGTAAAACTATCTTAACCTTTTCCTCTTGCCGACGAATATTCAGCAGAAAACTTTAAAACATAATGACGAAAGAAGAACATTTTCATATTGAGCAATTTCTCCATTTGCAAAAATGTTTTTAATTGTATTGAATAATTACACGTTCATTTATATTTATTTTCCTTATTTTATTTATGCCATTGCATTTTCAAAGTATTCTGCTGTATAAGTGTTGTACATGTATGTCGGCAAGAGTTAAAGTGAAATTGTTTTGCTCCGACAGTATATTTTGAAAATAACCAATTTTAAGAAAATCGCAATATCTTGGTCGAAATGCATCGTCTGCAATTATATGAGACTGAAAGTTGAAGGAGGTGATATATCATCGTAACTGGTTTGGATGTGTGGTTTGAACGGCGAGGAATGTAAGCAATGTACATTCGTTCAATGTATTGACGCACAGCTGTCGGTTATTCGGACAGTTGATTGATATTTTCATTGAAAACTTTATTAATAAGACCGCATATCGTAAATGCTCAATTTAAGGTTCCGTCATACCAGATTCTCCCAACATTTGTATGAAGGTAAATAAATAAAAAGTGTATTTTAAATAATCGTTTGTTTGTATTTCAATCCTTTTTCTGGTAAATGCATGGCATTTTATCTTAGACCGAATAGTATATTTACAAAAGAAGTTTAGTATGACGATGCGCCTGTTGGAGTCAATACACTCCAGCAAACTGTAAACAGACTGTGTAATGAAGCCGGATTTAAAAGTTATATTACAAACCATTCACTGAGAGCTACAGCCGTTACGAGGCTTTACGCAGCCGGTGTGGACGAGCCACTTAATGCTTAGAAAACGGGACACAGGTCATGTGTCATTCGTACATACAAGAGAACATCTGATGAACAACAAGAGAAAGTTAGTGACATAATCAAAGTTATCAAGGAAAGACGGGGACACAAACTTGAATTTGAATCAAGTCATGAATTTAAATTCGAGGGCAAGAGAATGGAGATGTATTTGAAGAATTAATCAAATACCCAATAATATGAGTTTATTCATTGGAAAAGGTAGAACTTTGATTTTGAGAAAAGTATATGTCAGGATCAGCCTGCACATCTGCGTAGTCCGAACTAACTCTACACATTTTTGCAAAACCTTCAATAAACCATTAATTTTGCAGGTGAAGTACGAACCGTGTAAATGCTGACCTGACGTGCAGTCTCATCTTAATATATGTTCAGAAATGACAATTTTACCTTTGTATTTTGACAATTCATACGAGTTCTGATCTATGAACCTTACCTTAGTACAGTTACGAACAAGTGTAGACTCGGAGCAACCTGTGCATTCGCTCAGATCAGATCGATCTGCATTTACATCTGACTTTTGAAAAGCAAGGTACTTTTGGATTAGGTTGTTTTGTTTCCCAGGCGGATCTTTTCCCGCACTTGTCATAAATAAGCTAAAGTTTGTTTTCCTTGAGCACGGATTATCGTTTCTGGGAACTGAGGAATGTTATGTTCACGGGTGAAATTATGGATGAGAGAGCAGAAGCTGGTGTACATTGTCTGCTGTTTTTTGGGAAGTAGTCCATACACTAGGGGACACATATACACGTCGATCATGGCGTTGGTCGAAGTATGACGGCGTCGAGCAGAAGGTACCGTCCATATACCAGGTCTCGGCTGTAGACAGCTAAATCAGGTTGTCAGCGGTCGCGAATATGAGCATTCGCACCACATAACCATCACACTCTAAATATGTCTGCCATTTATTATTAGGAATCTTTTATCTGAATTATTATTATTGACATTTTGTATTGTATCTATACACAATTAAAGAAACACTTTTCTTCTTATAGATATGCACTGAAAACAAAAATGACAAAAAATAGTTATATTCTAGAATAAGTGTGCATTTTAAACAGAATGAAACAAGATTTCTGAAATAAATAACAGTGAAATAATACGAAAAAATCCGATAAATGGTTTTTTTCGCTTATAGGTAACAGGTGTGAGAACTTTTTATTTCAATAACCCATGAAGCTTTCTGAAATGAAACTGGAAAAATCCATGGGGGCCGCCATTTTGGATATGTATAAAAAGCAGACGTAAAACACAGATTGAAAATTATTGTCGGCTTTTTAATAAAAAAATATAAAATCGGTTTATTTGGGTATGTATAAAATGAGCAGAAAAACACGGATTGAAATTATTGTCGTCTTTTTAATCATTTTTTTTAAATAGATATTTAAGATCATTAAAGTGCTGTACATTTGTACGAAAAGTTAAAAATAAATGGAAATCTTTAAGAAATAAGTTTTCCCGTTCGTCAAAAAAAAACGACAGCATTAGCCTTCTACGCCCGAAACTAAATTTTGACTGTATCGTAGCCAAAGAAGGATGTGACGTCATTTCCGTTACACTTCATCATGGCGTAACGTCAATGGAGCGACGTCGTTTCCCGCAAAAAAGTGGTATCAACATGAAAGACCCCAAATTCCTATACATGAGCTATTGACTCACTCATTCAAAGTATAATTATTTATCAAAGATTGTGGCAAAAGGATAACTTTCTCATAAGGAGCAATTGTTCTTGTGGCGACAATCTTTTCCTAAATCGTCTGTTGCATAGGCCTCAGAAACCGTCTCTAATAGGGAAAGGGTTTAGCAGAAATGTGACCCCTTACATAATTTGTTCCAGTCATATTGACTGGTTGAAAAAGGCAGTCGCCAGGTGGCATCAGAAAAGGGCTGATCTATTTGCTTCTTTACCATAATGCAGGTGATCGATTAAGGACCATCTTGGCCCTCATATTTTAACCTCGTTCATTATAAATGTATTCCTTGATTTTCTGAAAGTCTTTATTTTATTTTTTTCTGTTCAAATAATAGACAACAGCAATACGAATTCCAAATATGTTTTGATAATGCAAGAAACGTGACATTAACATTATTATTGTCTAGTCAATTACTTATAAATCCTTTTTTATGGCCAAAGTATGCTCTTTAATTTTTGTTTATTATTATATTATTATCTTGCGTCTTTTTCGTAAATAGGTAGCACCTATATATATATTACACGTTGTTGTGTGTAGTTCATTTATTGTTTGACCAGTATAGTAATTGAAGTCCAAAGAGATAATTGGGGATAACTGGTAAGTGAGAAAATTAGCGGTCGGGAAAGTCGGAACAAACCATTGAAAAAAGTCCAATATTAATATTGCAGTACTGAAACAACAATGGATGCTGTCATACGAGTGTTTTAATTGTAAATATAATATATATTCCGATAGCGAGTTGCGTGACGTCGTATCCCATATTCAATCTGATAGTGCCTTACCTATGTGATAGATACATATATATCGAAGAATGTGATTCATTCATCAGGAACGCATTGAGGGAAACACACCTTCGACAATTTGTTTGCTTTATTCTGATCATATCAGATTTTTTATCTAAATATGCTTTCATAGAAACAGGGAACATGGATCCTACTTTCATCCATATCCATTTGAATGGTAGTTGTCAACTCGAAGAGACTAGTCATAGTATGTTGTGAAACGCGTGTTTGTGTGTTTCTAAATATCGGACTCCGAATTAAATATGTGTTCGTACAGACGGAAGTACCATGTTGGCAGTGATCATTTTGACTTGTAAGTTTTCTGTGATCTAAACATACATTGTACTAAATGGAACCCTTTACGTTTATATATCATTTTCAAAAAGATATCGCTTATTCAAAATAGTTATGAAAAGAACTCACCAAGATTTGATACCGTAGATTTAAAGCGCAACACAGTATGTATGATAACATGAGCCAAACAGAGGATACAACCGTCCTCATAGACAGAGACTCAACCTACATAATAACAATGACAACAATCAGCGTAATTCAGATGGTGCTGTCAGTTATAGTTGTTATTGCTTTAAGGAGAACGAAGACTTTACCAGAAATAGCTCGTTTTCTAGCTACCGGTTTACTTTTATTTGATAATTGTGCTATTTTTTGGTTTACAATACGACGTTTCGTAATTGATGATACTTTACAAACTTTGTTTCAATCCATAGGGCTGACTTTCACTGTTCTAGGCTATATTACTGTCGGGTGTATGACTTTTGACAGACTCATTGTTTTCTACAAGCCATATTTCTACATGAGGCAAGTCATATCAAAGAGAGCGAAACTGGTAATAGTTGGAGTCTGGATTTTCTTCACAGTGGTAAACTTATGTTTACGCTTTATGATTTGCTATGTAGCACACCCTGATGAATTGGAAAATCCAAGAATGGCTATTGTACGTTGCGCAAAACTGCATCGCGAATTTTATGGAGTCGTTATGGTACTCACCTGTATTGTTTCGGGTATATGCTATACAAAAATACTTCTAATCGAGCGATCGAGGAATCAGATGCATCCAAAACCTACCGTGTACACCTTACATAAATTGATGAAGTATAAAGCTACCGGCATCGTTTTCGTGTATGCCATGTCCGTCTTTTTGATAACTGTGATTGTAGGTTGCATTGTTATATTTCTAGAATCGGATCGAAGCGGAACCAGAGTCGCAGCTGACATAACTATTACGGTAATATGTGTCATTAATACGTGTCTGTATGTGGTATGGTATAGAGAGTGTCGATACGAAGTGCTGAAAATGTTCACGTTTGGGAATTCAAGACTTCAGCCTATATTGGAAAGAATTAGGATTGATATTTTCAACATTGTAGTAAATGAGAGAGAAGTAGACCATGTTTAAATTAATAAAATATACGCCGTGTACTACGAAGGTTCACAGAAATACAGAGGGATGTGTACAAACTTAATTTCAAAATTTAGTGTGGTCTAATGGTTAACATTCTTGACTGTCAGTTCATAGGTCTGTGGTTCAAATCCCTGTCCGAGTTCCGGATTTTTGTTCTGAAATGCTTTAACTCTTTCAGCGCCAAATTGTTCAAAAGCAAACTCTTCCATGTTCAAAATCGGGCGTCTCCATTTCTCATGTAATAAAAGTTTGGACTATTTTGATAACTAAAAGTCAAACAATACTGATTTCAGGTGAGACAGCTGGTTACGAGCTGACTCACCTGAATCAGTGATGTTTGCAAAAACCTAAATATTGCCTTTGGCGCTGAAAGATTTAAGTGTCTCCCACTCAACAGAGACTAGAGGTCCTTTCCAGGGAAAAGTGCATCGCGTGTATCGGTGCTATAATACACAGAGCACGTTAAAGAACCAAAGGGTCTTTTCGGAAAGAGCTAGGCTATCGCACCCGGACTCCATTGTACCAAACTCTGTCTCTTGAGCGTAACTGCACCTGTCAGATGCTTGAACATGATAAGGTGTACGATATCAAAACGGGCTTACAAGCTAAGAAGCTCATGCTCAATTTATAATAAAATTACATAATGATATAATACTTTTGGACGTGTAATACGACAACTCGTATCACCGTGTTACAACCTACATGTAAACTAAAAGTAAAAGTTAACCGTTTCCCACATACAACAAATCTGCGGCAGGCGACTTCAACACATATAGTAAATCTCTTTAAATGAAAATGCAATTGAATAGATATGAAAAAAGTGCGACATAAAGAGAAATGGCTCATACTGAGCAACCCTATGATAGCAATCCAATGTTATCAACAGTCGTCTGCATCAGGTGCGTCCAATCACATCTGCAAGTGAGACAGTGTTAAACAAGAGGGTCATGAATGCCCTATATCTCTCAGCAGATTCATATTAATCTGATAGATTAATACATTCTTTATCTGGAATAAATCTGGAGATTAACACAGCAAATATTTATTCAAAATTTCAGAGGATTATAAATCTAATGTTGACCGCAGTTTTCATGCTGGTTTGAAAACTTGTTAAACATCAGCATCCTTTTGTATTACCTCCTTTCCTCCTATTCTGAGAGAGAGAGAGAGAGAGATACAGAGAGAGAGAGAGAGAGAGAGAGAGAGAGAGAGAGAGAGAGAGAGAGAGAGAGAGAGAGAGAGAGAGAGAGAGAGAGAGAGAGAGAGGGGGAGATAGAGAGAGAGAGAGAGAGAGAGAGAGAGAGAGAGAGAGAGAGAGAGAGAAGAGAGGAGAGAGAGAGAGAGAGAGAGAGAAAAAAAGAGAGAGAGAGAGAGAGAGAGAGAGAGAGAGAGAGAGAGAGAGAGAGAGAGAGAGAGAGAGAGAGTCAGCGACAGAGATACAGACAGAGACAGAGACAGACAGAGATAGAGAGAGCGAAATAGAGAGAGAAAGAGGTGGAGAGAGAAAACGAGAGAGAGAAATTTGGAGAGAGAGGGGATGGAGAGAGAGAGAAAGCGAAAAGAAAAAAAGAGAGAGAGAGCATCGTTATATGAGCAATACTCCAGGGAAAAACAACCTTATCAAACTTTTTAAACGTACAAGTATGAACGGTGTTTCTGGCAAGCCAATCTTATTGTCATTATAACACGTGCGTATAAAGACTGCTTTAAGTTGAATACTATAAAATACGGCTGTCCTACTGTAGCAGACGATATATTATTAAATTAATTTACTAAAAACGGCTTACAGAGACTTATGGACCTTTGTTACAGTAACTCAATACACAGTAACTATACGTATAATCACAAAGTTATAGTTTATAACGAAAGCGCTAATGAATATAAAAACAAAAATCGTGAATAGAATCTCGGTCCAAACAGTGTTGATGAAGGAACTAGTTATCTTCACTTAGGTATCCACAACGAAAGGAATATGAACCTAGATGAAAGTGTGCAGGAGTGTTGCTCTAAACTTAAAAAACCGCACTTCAGTTTGAACAATTCTGGTATCAGCCGAAATAGCATGCACCACTTTCCCTAAAGCGTATCTATGAAACAGTTGTTCTATCGAAGGCGCTTTACGCCTCACTGTGACACATATTCAGTCTCTGGAACGAGCACATAAGCAGTGTATCAAACACATGCAGGGCATGCCGCGTTCAACACCTGCTGTGATCGCCTTGAGCTGTTTAGGTATCATGTCTTTAGAAAATTATATAGACAAGAGAAAGCTAGTTCTTTTTGGTCAATTATGTAAATTGTATGCTGATAAGCGGATCAAAGATATGTTTAACTACAGATTTCAATGCTTTATGCAGAAACTAAGCAAAGCAAAAGGCTTTATGCCCGACATCTACCGAGTGTTGGGAAAGTACGGTTTGACAAATACATTAACGGAATATTTGTCAAGTTCATACTTTCCCAACCCCTATTCATGGACGGAAGTTGTTAATCAGTCTTTGAATGCTTTCATGAAAAACTAAATAATAACCACAATAGAACACAACCAGGCTTTACATAGTTGTAAATTTCTTCACTATGACTTTTTATGGTACTTCAGCAGACTATATAGGAGTCATTTGAAATACTGCTATACGGTAATACATGTAATTTCCAGCTTGTTTTCTAAAAAGTATCATACATACTGTCCAAACTGTAAAGAGTCTGTTCCATGTGTAGCTACACACCTGCTACTATTTTGTTCTGTAAACGAACCAATACGAGAGAAGCTTTGGGTACAGCTTTTCTCTTCCTTAGGAGAAACCGATTTCAACGCATTTATTTGTATGAAACCCGACGAGCAAATCAATGAACTGTTATCTGGCTGTATGTCATTTGTTCTCGATGATAACTCCCGAGTCGTATGTTTTAAACAGTGCCTGAAGTATGTACATTACTTGAGTAAAAATATTGTGTGGATATCTATTTCTTAAAGGTATATATATATATATAACAAGAGAAAGTTGATGCAAGGCATCAATGTCGCCGGAAAAGACTGCATTGATTTATTTATTATTCTTGACTTTCCTTAGTCTATTCAAACATTAGGAACGTTGAAATGAAAACATTTGCTTATAAAGTTTATATTCATATCTATACATTAGGGTATCTATAACAAATTAACGAAATGTGTACACATTTATCTGGCTTTAATTTAATTTTGCTGTTGTTACTTATTTAAATAATAGTATTCATTCATATAATTTCAATGTTTGTCAATCTTATTCGAATCACAAGGTAAATATCCTGGTATTGCTTTAAAGGGAGGTAATTTGAAGAAAACAAAAGTCTTCAAAAGGAGAAATATATCAGCATTACCGTCTACAGTTTAAATTGTTGTATTGTTTGTGGATTTAAAAATGTTCTTTTTTTCTTATTTCTACATGTACAACGAAATATTGCGGCTTCTCTTTGACGCTTTGCGTCAAACATTCGTCTTGTACTTGTCTAAAATAAAATAATATCACTCGCTTTTTCATATCGAAATGCGCATGCGCGAAAATCGATGTTAAAGGTCACGAAACTACACAACAGAATAGGGTCTATATTTAGCTTAGAAACAGTTCCTACTTTAGATATTCATGGATTAACATTATTAAATGAATTCTACACAAATCAAGACATCTCTTTGAACATGAAAACAACATTTAGTAAGTTAAAATTGCTATTAAAAGGAGAATCCGAAATTGACCTCAATGATGACACATAAGAGTCTGCATTAGGGGGTGTTGGTTCACGTCTTGAAGGGACCACTTTTGTCTTCGTAAATAAGACAAAAAACTTAAATGCTAGTGAAATAAAAAAAAATGCAAACATTAAAAAATCGGAATATTTATTTCATTTTAAATGTGTCATTTATTAGTGTTCGTAAACAACCACAATTGTAATATGTTCAAATCATCTAGATTTGTTTCTTTCTAATAATAAGCCGCCCTCCCATGTGATTTCCGAAAAGCTATTAAAAATAGAAGTCGCGGGCTTCTGCCCGGCGACTAATTAGATATACTGAATGATAACATATAGAGATTTCCCAACTTGAGAAAACCTATAACATGCTTTTAGTCTACTGAGCAATATCGCCTAGTGTGCGATATAGCTCACTAGCCGGATTTTCGGAACTACTTTTTTTTAATCTCTAATTTTTTAATTTTCTTAAATTTAAAATAATTGAATAAAAATAATAAAAATAATAAGCATTAAAATAAGCATTAAAATTAAAAAAAAATAGAAATCTACCACAAAATATTGCTAAAAGAAATAAAAAATAAAATAAAAAAATAAAACAATAAATTAATGAACAAAACAAAAGGTATCCAAATGAGTCGTCTGCTGCTTAACATTGACATGAAACTTTACTGTATCTGCTCAACTTAAATTTCAACAGTAAATATATCAGAAATATTATATTTATTAACTAAACAGCAAATAGAAGAACTTTTGCAAGAATGTACTTTTAAATCCGCAAATAAGAGCTTGAATCGACATGACACATTTATTTCAATCAATGTACACATTTGTCGGTGCGCATGTAGTGACGTCACTGCAAAACTGGCAGACTACGTCATTCAGATCTCTCCGCTTCTGAGCTAAAAATAAATGAGCTGCACAGGGGTACTGTCGTTTAAAAACTTATCGCCGAGTATATAATATATAGTTTAATAAACATTGTTTTCATGATTTGAGAACTAAATCCCTCGTGAAAGAGATTCTTGCATATAAACTCGTGCGCTATGGCGCACTCGTTTTTATATCGCAAGAATCTCTTCCACTTGGGATTTAAATCCCGTATCATGAAAACAATGTTAATTAAACTCTATATATATATATCGAGTATGCTCGATACTGATATGTGTATATGTGTATACATATAGGTATATATGCATCTATATGTATGTATATAGATGTGTGTGTGTGTGTGTGTGTGTGTGTGTGTGTGTGTGTGTGTGTGTGTGTGTGTGCGTATGTGTTTGGTGTCAATTGGGGACATTTATATGTATACACACCTTCTAATTGGGGACACACCAATAAACGGGGACGTCCCCGTTTGTCAAATGATTAAATCTAAGTAAAACAAGTAAAACAGGATAAAACAAGTATCTCATGGTAAAATCTCTGTGAAATAACCCATGGCCCCAATTCATCATACTAGTACGGTGCAAAGATTACACTCGGAATCGGTGCTGATACACTTTTGTCCCCAATTAGCCTTAGTTTAGACAAATGACACACTCGGTCACCATTTATCCGTAGTGTAGACAAATGGCACACTCGGTCCCCATTTATCCGTAGTTTAGACAAATGACACACTCATACGCATTAACCCGTAGTTTAACGTATGTTTGTTCATTTGTATCATACAAATATATATCTGTGTTAAAGAACATCATTTGAACATAACATTTCATAATGGTATTTGATCAAATGTTTTGAGATATTATCACTTATACGTACATATTTCAAAGACGTTAATATGCATGAACCGTCGTAGGATATTGAAAAATAGAAATAATAAAGTTGAAGTTCTTAAAAAATACGTGAAAAGGATGCATTCGTTTATGGTCTGGTAATGATTAAGTTTGACAATTTACGTTTTTAACTAATAATAGTGCAAAGATTTGTTCTGTGTAGCTTATTATAGTCTCGTAAATATGTCATTTTACCTGATTGCATGACATGTATTTTCCTATGATATCAATTGTCCCCCATTTCCTTCTGAAAAACAAGTGTTAAGTGTGTCCCCTGTTATGTGTTAAGAGTGTGTCCCCGGTTAGTTTGCATATATTCACATCCCTTTATATTGCTTGTACAGTCAAAGTATTATATTTCAGTCGATGTAGATATTACTCTGACCTTGTCAACGTAATTTGAGCGTCTTAGAACCAACATTAAAGAAGTCCCCATTTCTAGTGGTTATAACACATGTCCCCATTTGACACCAAATACATGTATGTGTGTGTGTGTGTGTGTGTGTGTGTGTGTGTGTGTGTGTGTGTGTGTGTGTGTGTGTGTGTGTGTGTGTGTGTGTGTGTGTGTGTGTGTGTGTATACATATTATTCTATAATTTCTGTATTTACCATTATTTGCTCATACAGTGTGGGCTGTGTGCGTGCATGTGTTCATGCGTGAGTGCATATGTCCGTGTATGCGCGCGCGCGAGCAAGCGTGTTTGTTTATATAAAATTGTATATTGTAATGCCGAAATACCACTATAAACAGTCAATGACATGATATTTATGTGACACATTCTAGCATAGGTAATTATTTTGTGAAAAGAATTGCTGATGGATATTCAACTTACAAAACATTTGAAATGCTGCTGTTCCTTGAGTTTCGTTTCGTTAAGGATAGGCATCAACTTTCTTACATACAAATAGAGTCGCGTAGCATGCGTGCAATAAATGATTAATCTGCACCCTCATCATGATCCTTTTCCATTATTGCATCCACAACCACCAAACAAATCCCTCCAACACACATATACACACATGCTTAAATTACGTATGTTCGATATTACTTGTATGTCTCTTGTAGCAACCGGTAAATAACTAATATGTGGACTGTTTACTGTTATTTCTATTATTTGTCGTACTATGTATGTATGTATTTACTCTTCATTTATGGAGGAAATAAAGAAATATATATATATATCTAAGGATCCAAATGGAAACTGCTTAACAGAGGTGTCTTGACGAATTCTATGACTAATTAGCGAACAGACCCAACCCTGATCAGACAGTGCAAATGCCTTACGGTTGGGTTGTGTAGGGCATCTCTTATTAGACAATAAAATAGTTTCAATGTTCAGGTCTGCGTGTTTTTCTTTATCTTATCTTTTGACATTACCAATACAAACACTCGAGCTATTTGAATTATCTTGGCACTTTACACAAGTTTACATAAGACTATTCAATAATTTTATGTTTGTAACATAATTCAGTGTGAAAATAAAAATGATATGATCAAAAACAAATATGTGTGATGTCTTTTTAAATTTTGTTTTCTAAGGATTTCATTTTACAGGCACATATCGTGGCTGAAATGACAGTCTTACATCATATATGTATACAGTTTATACATCATTTGAAAGTGGAGGGTGTTTGTTTTGAACCACCAATGGGATTTAGTCATTGCCAGAACTATTTACTCCCGTACAATCCCATCTCTGTTGACGATTCTTCATCTAACCGTCGTCTTCAGTTTGATGCAAGTGAAAAATGTCCGAATATACGTACAACATGTGGATAGCCGGAGTGTATGAGCTGTACGGAATGGTTTGCATTCTTTTTAGTTTCTACGCCGTTTTAAACATTATTTCAGTAACGACGACAATTCACTTATTCATGATCCCTGGGTAAACAAACCAGTACTAGTCTAGGAAAAGTGCCTTGTCCAAGGGTTCTCAACCGTGACCGCCGCGCCGCCACTAGGGATCGAACCCGGAGCCGAGTATTGCTAATTGGGTGCATTGAAGATACCAGGTGAGTCAATGCATTCGAACAGTGTACATACACTTCAAAGGTTTATGAAAAAGATCCGGTTATGAGACCAAACATATTTTCCTAGAATTATTCCAATGGTATTGTATCAGTCGCCCGGATAGTAGACCGACTAATTGCCGGCAATGTGAGTTTAAATGATGCCGAACCAGAGACCATTAGACCGAAATCACAAGAAGTTGTCTCAATTACAAAGGGACGTGGAGGCACCAGGGTTTGGAATTACTAACGAATCGCCACATAACGACTCGCTTAATAACGACTCGCTACATAAGGACTCGACACAGAAAGACTTGCCTCATCGACTAGCCACATAATGACTCGCCACATAACGATTTGCCATATTTTTATAACGATACACCAGATAATTTTTTACGGAGATTACGGTGATAATAATGATAATTGTTATTACATATAATTGATTGATTTCGTACTCAAAAGTTCCAAATAACAACATGGCAAAGTTGATTATTTTTTAGATCACCAACTTCATACCTGATGATATACCACATGTCGCCGCCCACGTGAACAAAAGTATGATAAAATAATGTGGTACTTCGCTGTGTTTAAGGCGTAAACAAGTGAACAAACACGATTCATAATGTTCCTCTATTATTTCTCTAGCTATATTAAACTACATATAATAAGCGTCTACTCTCTAGTCAATTCTCTCTCCACTCCCTGCATTATTTCTGTTGCGCTACGTATCCCATGTCACCCGACTCCGGCAGGCGTCCCTCTCGGACACAACCAGCCCGAACAAGACTCCAAATATCTCGCTCTCTCTCTCTCTCTCTCTCTCTCTCTCTCTCTCTCTCTCTCTCTCTCTCTCTCTATCTCTATCTCTCTCGCTGTCTGTCTGTCTGTCTGTCTGTCTGTCTGTCTGTCTGTCTGTCTGTCTGTCTGTCTGTCTGTCTGTCTGTCTGTCTGTCTGTCTCTGTCTGTCTGTCTGTCTGTCTGTCTGTCTGTCTGTCTGTCTGTCTGTCTGTATGTCTGTCTGTCTGTCTGTCTGTCTGTCTGTCTGTCTGTCTGTCTGTCTGTCTGTCTGTCTGTCTGTCTGTCTGTCTGTCTGTCTGTCTGTATGTCTGTCTGTCTGTCTGTCTGTCTGTCTGTATATCTGTCTGTCTGTCTGTCTGTCTGTCTGTCTGTCTGTCTGTCTGTCTGTCTGTCTGTCTGTCTGTCTGTCTGTCTGTCTGTCTGTCTGTCTGTCTGTCTGTCTGTCTGTCTGTCTGTCTGTCTGTCTGTCTGTCTGTCTGTCTGTCTGTCTGTCTGTCTGTCTGTCTGTCTGTCTGTCTGTCTGTCTGTCTGTCTGTCCGTCCGTCCGTCCGTCTGTCTGTCTCTCTCTCTATGTCTCTGTCTCTGTCTCTGTCTCTGTCTCTGTCTCTGTCTCTGTCTCTGTCTCTGTCTCTGTCTCTCTGTCTCTCTGTCTCTGTCTCTCGGGGGGGGGGGGGAGAATTATGAGAACTTGGTTACACCTGGGGCCAAGCACAACCAGTTCATGGCGAAGGACAGGGAGAAGTGGGTGCAGTTTGTTGTGGCCTTATGTCCCACTGGAGATGACTAGGATAAGTAAGTAGATAAAGAACATCCAGGTTAAAGGATCCAACTAAATAGAGCTTTTCAGACATTCCTTGAAATTTTCTAGAGCTATTTGACGCACAGCATAGATATATATCAAGCAGCGCGGTTGCTCATTGTCTCTGTCTCTCTGTCTCTCTCTGTCTCTCTATGTCTCTCTGTCTCTCTCTCTGTCTCGCTCTCTCTCTCTCTCTCTCTCTGTCTCTCTGTCTCTGTCTCTCTGGGGGGGGGAGAATTATGTCTGTCTCTGTCTCTCTCTCTCTCTCAACATAGAATAGTGCTTAGAATGAAAATATAGCGGTTCATTTTGAGATTTTGTCTTTATCATATGGTCACGTGTTAACTGTTAACTTACTTGACACACCTTGTAAGTTTAATTCCATAGATTTCTAGCTCTACCACATTTAGAATTGATAGAAATACTGATGGAATAGAATCAACTCCATACTCTGTGGAAATCCCGACTTTAAGAAAGAATCTGAATAGAGTTTTCATTGAATGAAAATTGTGACCATGAAATCGTGGATTTCATTGATTGAAAATTGTGAACATGAAATCGTGAGTTTCATTGAATGAAAATTGTGAGTCAGCCCCTTTAAGTTTAAGCTATAAATATACACTTCTTATCGCCCCGGCAGGGATTGTGAGTTCGGACCCCAGCTCAGACAACATAATTTCAATGTTTGTTATCTTTTAGCACTATGTTTGCAAAATTCATTGTGACAAACGTCATTCGTCTTCCGCCAATGAGCTAACATAACAGTCTACGTGGAAAAGCAGTCAGTTGCTTAGAAAGTCTCTTGTGTGGAGAACTGGTATGAGAAAGCCAGGAAACACGAGTAGGTGAACTTGCCGCCGTGATAAAGGCAATTTAAAGGCAGTGGAAAAGACACTACATGTATATAAATTTACTTATATTTAACATTTCTTTTACATCAACAATTTTTTCTGCAAAAGTAATAAGTGCACAATATTTCTTACAATCAATTATGGTAAGTCATATACAAAATGTATTGTATTGTATTGTATTGGGACAAATTACGAATTAAATAGCTTGTATCTTGTATTTAGCTGTTCTATTTTCTTATTTGATTCGCCGATATTCTATTAAGGCTACGTATTCGGTTCTTCTATGTTCTTATTTGATTAACCTATTTGCTTATTTATGTAATCGGTTATATTATATTCGATTTACATATTCGTATCAATTATTTATAGCAACTAAATGAGCGGCGCTCTGTGAAAACCAATCGTAAGGTATTTGCGACCGCGCATCCGAGCAGTCTTATCTGTAACTGTACTGTTCGCCAATGAGTATCAGAAAATTTCAAGAATCTTCAGTAAAGCACTTTCCATTTGAATCCTTAAGTTGTTTGCACAGACAGGTTTTTTTTTCACACGTCTATATACTTACGCTAATGTTGGTTTTCATGGAACACACACAGCTGTACGGGATGTGTTCTGTAATATTTATCTCCAGGTACAAATATCTGTCGTATCGAATTGATAGCCTATGTTCCAGACGCAGAGTACGGGAAGTGTACTGTTATCTTTATCTCCAGGTACAAATATCTGTCGTATCGGCTCGATAGTCTATATTCCATACACAGAGTACGGGTTGTGTACTGTAATCTTTATCTCCAGGTTCAAATATCTGTCGTATCGGCTTGGTAGCCTATGTTCCAGACGCAGAGTACGGGAAGTGTACGGGGCTTGCATTTCAGGAAAGTAACTGTGGAGTGCTGCTTCATAGTACAAATTATTCAGAGATAGCGAGTATTATTGTGACAACGAACAAAAATGGACAATATGCAAGACCTGGGTCGTACAATGTTTATCTGAAAGTAGAGAAGACTGGAGAAAACGATATATGGCCCGGTTATGAACTTCCGCCTATAAAGGTAACTCGGTCCAATTCCGCAAAATTTACTTAGGGGGAAGTAATAATGTTATACTTTAAAGCATAGTTTATCATTTTTGTTTCCCTATTAAAATAAGCTAAATATTTCATTCCTTAACTATTTTTGTTAGTCAGCAAGATAACTAGTTATTTCCGTTACTTAAAAAATGTTTCAGCATTCATGTTTTACAAAATATTAGGAAAACGAAAATGATGAAATATGCTTTTAAGTATTTAATTATTACTTATCTCTAAGTAAGGTTGGTGAAATTTAACCCTGTAAATGTTAATCGTTTCTTCCTTTGAAATGATGTACGAACGTTTCCTGTATATATTTTGTCTAATGTATGTATAGAATGTAAATATTTATCATTGTCATATTTTCATGTAACTATTGTTTATGGCCAATGGCATGTGTATTTGCCGAATGCCTAATAAAATTGAGTTGAGTTGAGTTGAGTTATAAAGGCAATTGCAAATTTTAATCGTTTCTTCCTGTACGAACTATCGCCAATGAAGGTAATTGTAAATTGTAATCGTTTCTTACTTTGCATAGTGTATACATTTTCGCCTTTGAAGGTAATTGTAAGTTAAAATCATTTTTGCTTTTATGTCATGTACGAACTTCAGCCTTAAAAGGTAATTGAAATTTTTAATCGTTTCTTCTTTTGCATAATGTACGAACTTCTGCCTATATTTTAAATGTCTCTTCCATTGGATCATGTACGCACCTTCGCTTATAAAAGTAATGGTACATTTTAATTCTTCTTTCACCTATAAACGTAATTGTAAATTGTAATCGTTTCTTCGTTTGCACCATGTACGAACTTCCGCCATTAAAGATAATTGTAAATTTTAATCTTTTCATCTATTGTAGCATGTACGAACTTTTGCTTTTAAGCGTAATTGCAAATGTTAATTGCCTCTTCCTTTGTATCATATACGAACCTTCGTCTATAAAGGTAATTGTACATTGGGATTGTTTTTCTTTAATTGTATCATGTACAAACTTTCACCTATAAAAGTAATTTAAATTTGAATCGTTTCTTCCTTTGAATGATGTACGAACTTTCGCCTATAAAAGTAAATTTGGCTGGTTGCTACCAGCGTAGATCCAGGTCAGTCAGCGCATCAGCGCATTCTGCTTTAACACTGCATTGTTCCTAATTACTGAAAAATAAAAAACAAAACTGTTTACAATAATTTTGATAGATCGAGGTCAACACGTTGGGAAAAGGTATTTTTGTTTTCGTTTTACGTATTTAACTAAAACACTATTGTCATCATGTATTTATATCATATATTTAAAAGCGGGTTTCGGGTTTTTCGAATCAAGCAATATTTCTTTAGCCATAAAATGCTGATTCCCTGATTCCAGCCTGCCAATTGCTGTTAACACCGAACAACACTTATAGGGTGAGACAGCGCGAGTAAAATAGTTCATCATGGATTCAACAAAACTGCATTTAAAATGTTAAAATCTCCCAAAAAAAGATAATTATAATATTGTTGGAACATCAGTTTAAAACTTAAGGCGTGAGTACTCCCAATATAAGTTTAACAAATGCTTTTAAAATTAATGCGCCGAGAGGTCAAATATGGAAGCTTATTAACATTTGCGTAGTGGAATGGATCGCGTGAAAAATGCAGTGGCGGATTCACCTTGGGGCCCGTAGGTCCGTGCGTCGAAAAATGTTAATTTGTATACATGTGAACTCAGGTGAGCGATATAGGGCCAACAAGGTCCTCCTGCTTTCCGATTGCCAATTTCATAATATTGACTATGTTTGATATGATCTGTTCACTTCTTAACAATAAATACATAAGTGTTATTTCCTTTCACATGTTCCCTTCTTCTCCAACCTTCCTGCAGCCCCCAGGCCGTAAACATGTTTGTGCTTTGATTTGTTGCGCCTTGTCGAAGATCGATTGTATCAGCAGAGCGTTGTAATCGTCTCTTGGTAAAGGGATAGATTCGTTGTATTTATCCAGGAATTCCATTCATGATTCTCTAAAAAGTGTGTGAAGTTGGCAGAGCATTAGACGTTAGACATTAGACATTCAAAAAAAATATTCGAATGTCTAATTAGACGTTAGACATTCGATTAGACATTCGCTAATTTTGATTATCGAATGTCTAATTAGACATTAGACATTCGATTAGACATTCAGAAAAATCGCAAATGTTAAATATCGAATGTCTAATTCGACATTAGACATTCGATTAGACATTCGCAAATTACAAGATCTATAACCCAAATTCGTCGAAGGTCATTGTACATTCAAAAAACGAATGTCTAATTGGTCAGTTAGCCATTAGACATTCGATTAGACATTCGCAAATTAAGGGATTTAAGTACCAAATTCGTCGGAGGTCATTGTATATGCAAAAAACGAATGTCTAATTGGTCAGTTAGACATTAGACATTCGATTAGACATTCGCAAATTAAGGGATTTAGGTACCAAATTCGTCGGAGGTCATTGTACATGCAAAAAAAGAATGTCTAATTGGTCAGTTAGACATTAGACATTCGATTAGACATTCGCGAATACGATATTTAGGTTCCAAATTCGTCGTAGGTCAACGTACAATCAAAAAACGAATGTCTAATTGGTCAGTTAGACATTAGACATTCGATTAGACATTCGCAAATTAAGAGATTTAGGTACCAAATTCGTCGGAGGTCATTGTACGTGCAAAAAACGAATGTCTAATTGGTCAGTTGACTTATAGGCCCAAAGGGCCGGGAGTGATCATTTTTGTTTTTTATATAATACTGTTAATCATAATATGTTTCACACATGTCACTTTAATAA
Organism: Serripes groenlandicus; assembly: GCA_031761405.1. Taxonomy (NCBI): domain Eukaryota; kingdom Metazoa; phylum Mollusca; class Bivalvia; order Cardiida; family Cardiidae; genus Serripes; species Serripes groenlandicus. The sequence continues at coordinate 187,465 of JASEVX010000162.1, forward strand.
ACTATTTCTTATCTTATCTTATCTTATAGATAGATATTCTTTATTTTGAGTTATAAGCATTAATTCGAAAACATAGATATTTACATGTACAAGACAAACACTAATATGAACATGCATAGCACAAAATAGATATAAATCTTGAAATATTTGTATTATACATATTCACTTTAATTGGACTAAGTGAGAAGCACCATCAACATACGCCATGATGTCCATTTCTCCAGTTCGCAGTTGGTGCTTCAGTCTGATGAGCATTTGCTCACGCTCACGGTATACCCGCTTCCTTGGTCGCTTCTTTCCACCGTTGGCGTGCTGGAACAGCTTCGCCTCGTTAGCAGCTTGCACTTTCTGGACCAGGTCTATCAATGTGTAAATATTAGGATTGCAGTGTCGTAGTTGGTTGTTTATTTTATGGTGCCAACCCTCAACATGATTGGTAGTGCGTGGACCATCATTCTCGTAATGATTCCAGGAACGGCGGTCTCCGTCTACCCACTGCCCAGTCACATAGTCCTTAAGCTTAGACACCGTCTGGATGAGTGTGAAGAATCTGGTGTACATTGTCTGCTGTTTATTTGGAAGTAGTCCATACACTAGGGGACACATATACCCATCGATCATGGCGTGGGTGGTGTATAGCTGGTAGAAATATGACGGCGAAGCGTAGAAGGTATCGTCCATATACCAGGTCACGGCTGTAGACAGCTGGGCCAGGTTGTCAACGGTGGTGAGTATAAGCATGCGCTCCACATCACCGTCATTGGCCATTAGGAATGGCTCCCCTGCAAGCGACTCTGTCCACTTCCCTTACAAGTTGACATCCTTCCTTGTATTTGGCAGGACTGGTCTAGTCTTAGGCCGCTGTCTATGTGAACTGGATTTGGCTTCGTAGAATGTGGGTAGATTAGCCACAACCTCTTGGGTGGAATTGTCCGATTCGATCGATCTTGTTTCTGCCAGCATATCGTTATAGATGGAGGGCATCGGCTATGTTGACCCTCGGACCTGCTTTCGGACACCACCCATGATGTCCGCAGCAACAATGCTGCTGTCATCTCTTGGGTGATTGTGTTCATCAGCGATTTTGGTAGGAAGCTCAATCTTAGTTTTAATTTTAGCATTGCATGCTTTGTTGACACAGTTCCAGTAGCGACACTCCCGTTTTCTGGTTTTCAGGCTGTACATGTAGTCATTTAGAACCGGGGCTGACTTCCTCTGCTATTCTCTATGAATCGTACATTGACTAGCGCATTTGCCATTTTAGAGGTTTATGATTACAGAGGAAACCGACCTTCATTTCATACTATGTTAAAGAATAACTTACAGTAAGTGACCTGTTTTTCTCAGTTTTCAACAGTTAGTTATAAGTTAATTGTTAATTTTATGAATCATTATTGTTGTTCTCAGACTAATTTGCAATCAGTTCATAATTGCTAATTAAAAAATAGTGTTGATATATAATTATGTAATTACCTAGTATAACTGATATAATCATAAATAAATAATAGATACATATTGTTGATTGTTTGTATCTTGATAGTTCACATTTCAAAATTAAAATATGTCTGCTATTTATTTATATTATGAACCTTTATCTGAATTATTATTGTTAAACGTACATACTGACAATTTGAATGTTATCTATACACAATTAAAGAAACACTTTTCTCCTTATTATTATCTTTATAGATATGCATATGCACTGGAAACAAAAATAACAACAAAATAGTAAGTCTGAGGTGCGAAGAGATAATTGGGGATAATTGGTATGTGTGAAAATAAAAGGTTGGGAAAGTGGGAACAAACCAATCGATCATCTGAATGATAGTAATTAGTAGCAAATATTTAACTTCAAATATCTGGGAAAGTTTGATCAGGAGTGCCAATGAAACTGCATGGAGTGGACACTGTTAAATAAATAGTTAAATGGCTTATCTGTTAAGGCCATTCGTATCTTGAAATCTAACAAGAACTTTAATAAAATGGAATTATAAAGTTTTGTCATTTTGCCCCTTTCCTGATGCCGCCTTGCTGCCCTGTTTTCGAATGAAATCAATATGGCTTGACCTGTTTTTGTAGAGGCTCGGGTCACTCAAAGAACATTTCTACAAACATATCTTGGAATCGGACAAGCAGATTATGGAGGAAAAGGATTTTAAAGTTTGGGTATTTTTTATCACGCTCTGATGCCGCAGCAACCAAAGTTCTACACAGATTGTAAGTTTTTGAACAATTTTGATAGATGACCGACAAAGGAACATTCCTGTGAAGTTAAGTTGAAATTGGTCCAGTGAAATGGTAGGAGTTGTGATTTGTAGCTAAAAGTTCAATTTAAAGTTGAAATTGGTCAAGTGAAATGGTAGGAGTTGTGATTTGTAGCTAAAAGTTCAATTTACCCCTTTTGTGGTCACGCCTGCTTGCTATGATTTTGTAACACAAATTAACGACGGTCGACGGACAGAGAGTGATCGGAATAGATATCATTGAGCCTTCGATCTAAAAAAAAACTTATCCATTACAAAATTAACAATTATTATATTCAATGATACCTCAACAACAACAAAACGCGTATATATAGTCTTAGCTATAAAAAAACACTTTATACTTATTTCTTAACTAAAATAACAAAACTTATTGTTTTTAACCGGTAGCCAAACACAGGTACAAAACCAAGTCTATTGACCAATTTATGTCTTCTGAGAATTATGTTGGCATTTAAAATTCCCTTTTTTCCTTTACTAACTCTATCTTATTAGTAAAACAACAGTTAATACATAACATAACAACAATGATAACCTACAGTTTTAATTGGTGTCAGTATCAACATATCTAAGGTGTTGAGCAGTTTTTCTTTCCCATTAGTATTCTTTCAGTATGATCAACAGGAAAATTATAATCTATTTTATTGCCGTACCTAATTTAAAGGAATAATTGAATAGAACTTATTGTAATACGGAAATAGTATTTAATCTGAAAACTCTTGCCAGTGTCATGATGACCTTGTTTATAAACCGGGGGCCTACACGGATAACAATTCTTAAATCGGTTACAAGTAAGGATACCTATTCCATATACCTGTGCTCCAAGCAGCACATCATAATGTGTGTCACTTATCCTCATACGAAGTTTAGTGAGCATTGGTCCTGTGGTTTAGGGGGAGATGATGTTTAAATCTAAAAGTAAACGACGGACAGAGAGTGATCATAATAGATCACATTGAGCCTTCGGCTCAGGTGGTCTAAAAATGATTGAGGATAATTATCCTTTGGAAAAATTATCCCTATTACTAAAAATGAAATAAAAAGCAATTGTTTGAAAACCATGGAGTAAACACCCAATCACTAAAACAGTTATTTCTAGCCCTGATTCAAAATATTAAATAATTACAATATGAACAGTGCAAGAATTTCCAAATTGTGCTGATGCATAAGCTGATCTGGATCTACACTTTTATTTTTTTCCATTTACAAATGACGGACCAATTATATCTGTTGAAAAATATAACTTGTTATGCACTTATTTGTAAAGGTCATGACCTAGAGGTCAGATTCTATATTATATTCGATCGATTACGTGTTTGTATATCGGTTCATGTTTTCGGAGAAATTGATTGATAAGCTTTTAAGGTCGTTTTATCCCTTTCCCCCATATAGACGCTTTCTGACGCCTCTGCAGCAGACGGCTTTTTGAAAACATTGTGACCAAAGAAGAAATTTCTCCTTTTGCCACAAAGTTTTCAACAATTATAGAGATTTTCTGTTTTTTGACAAAATATATTCAAAGTCGTCTGCTGCAGAATTGTCGTAGGAGGGAAAGAGTTAACAGTATTTCAGTCATACCACGACTGCCATTTCACCTAACAATGAGTTCTTGACTAGCTCACATAAGAACTCCACACATCATACGAATATCGTTTTTTGCATTGCCATTTGTCAAATATCGAAAATGATGTTGACCGAGCTTGGGTTCGAACTAACAACCGGCGTCGCTACCAACTCAGCTATCCGGGCTCGATGAAACTACGTACTGTAGACAACATATGTACCGTTCGGCGATATATCAGATCAGCCTGCGTCTCCGAACAATCTGATCAAGCTCTATTTTGTCACGGAAGGATATTAAATTGGGTTGTGAATATCACGAAGCAAAATGTACACGAGTTGTTAGCTTGACATTTGGAACTCAGCCTCCCATGATCGAGCCACACTCTGGATGGAGGTGCCTATCAGCTAGATAGATGCGCCGTTCCACGAGAAAACCAACATTGTGGACTCAGCGTAAAGTATCGACCCGGAACAGCCTTAGCATGCCACGCAGGCTAATCCGGGCATACACTTTTCGCCTCCTGTAGATTTTATGTTTTAAGAATCAATACTCTATACGTCTATCCTACTGAGACGGAATGTATCGGCCCAGATTAGCCTGCGCGGACTGCGCAGGCTGATCTGGGTCGATGCATTACGTAGAGTCCATAATGTTGATTTTCTCGTGGAACGGCTTATATATATTAGAAAGCCTAGTACCGACTCATCAGCAGGGATATTTTGCCGTCTTAGAACTGAAAAACTGTTGGCAACAGCGTAAAAGTTCAACGTGGTTAGTGGGTGTGTCAAACCCTAAGAAAGACAATCTTACTCAAACTATCCAGCCGTTGAGGTAACAGAGTTATCTTTCTTACCAATTATCTTTTGAACTGCGTTGCCTGGACAGGTTACCAGTTCTACTGGCCATTTTACCCTGACACCAGCGAGTCAGTCAATTTTAACCCCACAACCCTGAGCGCCGAAGAGGGAAAGCCATTACAATCGTTTTTAAAAACCTTTGGTATGATCCGGCGGGATGGGTCAAGTTTCCGCCCGTTAGTAAAGCTCAAGTGGTTGTATCACAGCAATGTGGAACATGTAAAATGGAAATTTACCAAGCTTTTATGTTTGGATCAGTCCAAATTAATTGGTGTCTGTATAGAGGGAAAAAAATAATAACCCTTTCTCATTTGACACATCTGCTAAATATTATTTGTGTCCGACTGTTTAGAAAGGGACATATATATGACTCTGAATTTCACATTTCCCCACAAGGTAAACAAAGAAAAAGCGTGGCAAATGTAGTGGCGGATTTAGCGGGGGCCCATAGGGCCCGAGCCCGACTCCCCAACCCACCACACCCCGATCCGGTCGGGCATCATACATATCTGGCCAGCGCTGGACCAAATTCGCCGCTATGAGCCCTGGCAGACATTGACCGTTGAAAGGCGGCGTCTGGCCGACCATCCAATGTGTATCGCAGATTTTAAAAGCCGGGTCATCGCATCATTAATCAGATTCCAGTCGCGCTCTTCACAGAAGATAGCAGTTTATCACGGAAGTGTCAGAGTAACAGTACTACAAGATGCCCTATACAAAAGGGAGGACTGAAGGAGAAGGAGAGGGCAGTCCCCACAAGAGAGGGAGAGTGGCAGTAAAGGGAATGAGACCTCTCCTCTTCAGCCACCAATGCACCAATAACTAAGTTGTAGAGGTAGGTAGCGTGCAAACGCAAACCTCTCCCTCAATCGTGCTGTGCAGGTGCCCGTAAGTGCTGTGGAGGTATCAACGGCTTTTTCGTTAGAATGCTTGTCTTAATGATATCTAAGTCGAATATGGGTCATATTGGGTCAGAAACTAGGTCACTAGGCCAAATTGTTGGGAAATGGAGGCTGCATTTTTAACATGTCCATGTTGAAACTGTATAAGAATGTTTGTCTTGATGATATGTAGGCCAAGTTGGAATATTGGTCATGTCTGTTAAAAAACTAGTTCACTAGGCCAAATTGTAGGAAAATCTTGTCAACACTGTAGAGGCCACGTTTTTTAAAATTTGGTCAGAATGTTTATCCTAATGATATCTAGTCCATGTTCGAATAAGGGTCATATCGGGTAAACAAAAATAGGTCACTATGCCAAATGAAGGAAAATCTTGATAACACACTGGATGTTGCATTTTGAATCTTTATCAGAATAATTGTTGTGAAGAGTTTTGCATATTTCAAACACTTTCTCCCAGTCTAGTACATGGTTTAGAGAACTATTTCAACTTGATGGAATGTGATATAACATTGACATATTTCTCAATATAATAATGCAGAAACTTCAAAATGTTCTGCCTAAACCTGCTGTCAAATTTCCCTTTGATTCTTCATTTCTTAAATGTGTATACGTGTGAGCTCTTGCACTAGGTGAGCGATCTAGTGCCAACACGGTCCTTCTGTTTTTAAATTGGCAGTTTAATAAAATTTACTATTTTTAACATGATCTTTCAACGTCTTGACAATAAATACATAAACATAAGCTGCAATTGTTATTTCCTTTCACATTTCACCTACTTCTCCAACCTACCAGCAGCCCCCAGGCCGCCAGCACTGCAGTGCTTTGATTATGTTATCGGCAATATCCGTTCCGCTTGATCAGTTACCCAATATGGTTCCTTTTAGTGTCGTCTACTCTGATTGAGTGTAGTTTTCAATTGATAATGATAAATCAGTCGCTATTGGCAATTTCTCCTTTTCCTTCAAAATATTTTCATTGACTCGTGCAAAAATGTTAAGAACCATCTGTTTTTAGGTAAAGGGTTAATTTACTTTTGACGTCAATCAAGTTATGAAAAATGCAAAAATGTTACTGCTTCAACGATCCGATTTCTCTTGAGCCATTAATTCATTTAAGCACATGACCTGACAGTAAACATTAATCATAACGGATTAACAGGTGTGACCGCGCCAAGAAACATACGTTAGGTGATCGAGCCGCCATGATATAACTGACATACCGTGGTAAACGGTGTTCAACTCCAATCAATCAGGACTATTAGTAGTAGTGTACTCGACCTGGGTTTATTCTTAACGTTTTATCTCGAGATTTAGAAATAAAAATACCAACCGTTGAATAACGATTACTTCAGGTTCTACGTCGTTTTCAACAATAATTCGGTAATATCACGACGATCGAACACGGTGACCCGGATCTTTCAGTCTTTAAGTTTATTATCAGCCTAATCATGCATCGCAGTCTACGCGGGCAGACAATTTTCGCCTCCTGTGGATTTTCTGTTTCAGGAATCATTACTATATACCTCTAGCCCCTGTGACGGAATGTGTCAGCCCGGATTAACCTGCGCAGACTGTGCATAATGATCTGGCTCGATACATTACGCTGAGTCCATAGTGTTGGTTTTCTCGTGGAACGGCTCATATGTCACAATGACTGATAGTACAAAGAAAAACTAAGACATGGTTTAAGGTGGTTCGATTATATAATGATCTGAAAGAAAGTTAAAGACCAGTCCTACCAAGTGTGGCATGACTTCTGCAATAATAGCAGTAAACTGTCTTACTATTGTTAACTTAAACCTTAGTATGCTACTGAATCATAGTTGTCATTAGTTGATTTAGGTAAATTTAGGAAATCTTTTTCAACATTTAGAACTTCTGCTCATGAATGTATTGTAGAAAATGGCCGCTATGTAAGAATTGAAAGAAACCGTAGATACTGTCTGTTCTGTAATGATGATGTTGAATGTGAATTTCACATTGTTATGGTATGTCCTCTGTATTAATAATCGCACCCGAAATGTGTACATGCATCCCAATTTAAATACAGTTTACATACTAGCGGCAAGAACTGATATAGCAATAGTTTCTTGCACATAATGTTACTATTGTATGCAGTTTATGTGTATGTGTATGGACTATTATTATTTCCTGCACATAATGTTAGTATTGTATGCAGTTTATGTGTATGTATATGGAATATTATTATTTCCTGTACATAATTTTTGTATTGTATGCAGTTTATGTGTATGTATATGGACTATTATCATTTCTTGCACATAGTGTTAGTATTATATGCAGTTTATGCGTATGTATATGGACTATTATTATTTTTTGCACATAATGATAGTATTGTATACAGTTTATGTGTATGTATATGGAATATTATTATTTATTGCACATAATGTTAGTATCGTATGCAGTTTATGTATATGTATATGGACTATTAATATTAATTGCTCATAATGTTAGTATTGTATGCAGTTTATGTATATGTATATGGACTATTATTATTTCTTTCACATAAAGTTAGTATTGTATTCTGTTTATGTGTATGTATATGGACTAGTATTATTTCTTGCATATACTGTTTCTATTGTATGCAGTTTATGTGTATGTACATGGACTATTATTATTTCTTGCACATAATGTTACTATTTCATGCAGTTTATGCGTATGTATATGGAATATTATTATTTCTTGCACATAGTGTTAGTATTGTATGCAGTTTATGTGTTTGTATATGGAATATTATTATTTCTTGCACATAATTTTAGTATTGTATGCAGTTTATGTTTATGTATATGGACTATTATTATTTCTTGCACATAGTGTTAGTATTGTATGCAGTTTATGTGTATGTATATGGACTATTATTATTTCTTGCACATAATGTTAGTATTGTATGCAGTTTATGTATATGTATATGGACTATTATTATTTTTTGCACATAATGATAGTATTGTATACAGTTTATGTGTATGTATATGGAATATTATTATTTATTGCACATAATGTTAGTATCGTATGCAGTTTATGTGTATGTATATGGAATATTATTATTTCTTGCACATAATGTTAGTATCGCATGCAGTTTATGTGTATGCATATGGACTATTATAATTTCTTGCACATAATGTTAGTATCGTATGCAGTTTATGTGTATGTATATGGACTATTATAATTTCTTGCACATAATGTTTATATGGACTATTATAATTTCTTGCACATAATGTTACTATCGTATGCAGTTTATGTGTATGTACATGGACTATTATTATTTCTTGCACATAATGTTAGTATCGTATGCAGTTTATGTGTATGTACATGGAATATTATTATTTCTTGCACATAACGTTAGTATTGTATGCAGTGTATGTGTATGTATATGGACTATTATTATTTCTTGCACATAATGTTACTATTGTATAAGTTTATGTGTTTGTATATAGAATATTATTTTTTCTTGCACATAATGTTACTATTGTATACAGTTTATGTGTATGTATATGGACTATTATTATTTCTTGCACATAATGTTACTATTGTATACAGTTTATGTGTATGTATATGGACTATTATTTTTTCTTGCACATAATGTTACTATTGTATACAGTTTATGTATATGTATATGGACTATTATTATTTCTTGCACATAATGTTACTATTGTATACAGTTTATGTGTATGTATATGGACTATTATTATTTCTTGCACATAATGTTAGTATTATATGCAGTTTATGTGTATGTATATGGACTATTATTATTTCTTGCACATAGTGTTAGTATTGTATCCAGTTTATGTGTATGTATATAAAATACTATTATTTTTTGCACATTTAAAATCATGATTTAATATTATAAGTTTCATTTAAAAGTCTAACACATTGAAGAAGTTCCACAACTTCCAACGCCGAGGTAACTCAGTATTTCACGATTTAAACTGTAACAGCGTTCAAGAGGAGATAACTCTGGAACATAAAATATACCTTGTGTAATGAAAATATTAGCCGTTCCATGTGAAAACCAGCATTATGGACGAGTAATGTATTGACCCAGATCAACCTAAACCGGGCCGATACATTCCGTCTCAGGGGGATAAGGGTATAGATAATGATTCCTGAAACAGAAATCCACAGAAGGTGAAAAGTGTCTGTCCGGTTTAACCTGTTGATCCAGGTCGATACTTAACGCAGAGTCCCCAATGTTGGATTTCCCATGGAACAGCTCATATTAGGGATGGGTCCTGATACACGAGTACCCGAGTACCCGAGTACTCGATCGGACGTCCGAGTACCGGTTATCGAAATAGGTGTTCGAGTACTCGATTATAATAATGTTAATATTCACTTATTAAACGTAATGTTATTTATCATTGCTATTCGTTTTCATTTATGCGTTTGTTTTGCGTTCGTTTGCACCCTTAAAAGCGTATGCAAGTTTAAACAAAACTTGATGAATTCAATTGCTTTGTGTATTTTGAGAAAATTATTTTGGGTTTCTTTTAAGTATAGTAACTCGATTCCTTCAAATATCAAATAGTAATATAGAGGCCAAGACAAATGCATGTTGGTACTTATAAAATATATAAAGTAATACCCCCGTCAGACCGGACTTGCGTCTTTACTGCGCTGCTACGGCGACGGAAAATGGGACCAAGGTCGCTATAAGCGTGGTACAAGCGTGGTGGAAACGCCAGTCATCGTGCTGTGGTCGCCATGGTTCCAGGTCAGATCGTCGAGCCTTTGCGTTTGTTTTGAATATGCTCAAAACAAACGCCGTGACTCGGTGATCATTGTCGACCATGGCGACCAGAGCAAGGTGTCTGGCTTTTCCACTACGCTTGTACCACGCTTATAGCGACATTTGGCCCAATTTCCGTCACCATAGCAGCACAGTAAGGACGCCAGTCAGGTCTGACGGGGGTATTGTTATAAATTCGCCGTGATAACGTGATATAAACGCCGTGAGGTCGCGATACACGTAGAGGACACGTGGTAAGAACCCCATGAGCTTGTTTTGATAAATGACGTATTTTTTTTCCCGGCTATACATTGAGTCGCGTCTAACAAAAACCAACATTAAAATCAATGACTGTCACAGTTACTATCAAATGTCATACTTCTAAAGTAAATTGTTTAAAGACAGTGTGCTTCCCATGTGAAATCATAGATATTAGTGTGACTACCAACGATGGCAAACACGGAACAACCTGATCAAACTGGACAGGCTTATATGAACACCGGCTGGACACAGAGACATGAAGGTCGTTTTTGTATGGTGTTGCTTGTTCGGGCGCCCAGAGACAAGTCTTAGATAACTTATTTATAGAAAGTTTACTTAGATTCATTTGACATGTACCCATTTTCAGACATATTTAGACTTTAACAGCAAATGGATTAACATTTGATAGCATCGTGACAAAAGGAGAAATTGATACAACCTCGCATCATAGTATTCATTATATTTTCTTTTTAAAAGGTTATCGAAATTTGGCCAGGAAATGCGTCAAACCAGATATTTTAACGTGACCGTGTACGACAAGCGAAAGAGAAATGTTGACTAAAGATCAGCAGAGGTCAAACACAATTAATTAAACACTAGATATATTTAATAGTCCAGAACGTTACAGGCAACATGTACCATGTAGACATATCGTGTGATGCCCTTAAACGCGTTAACTATAGAAAATATGCATGCAAACCTCGTCTGGCTTTCTGTTATCTTCACTCATTGCTGCCTCTACTCCCGCTAAAAACACAGGAATGACATGAAATTACCATTTTTAACTAATAAATAATAAGTTATAATTTACAAGTTATGAATTATAATTAATAATTTATAACAAACAAATAATAAGTAACAAATGTCCCTCCAGGGTTTCCGTACATCCGTCATTTACGATAGCTCAAAAGAGCACGTCATTTTTGTTTACCTTTACTCAAATGTTTTACGAGGAATTTGAAATTTCGTTTCGTTTTTATGTAAAAAAAAAAATATATAAACCAGAACACATCAACCCTCCCTTAACCCTGTCTCATATTCATTAATATACATCAGATGACTTTTAAAACATCTTGGCAAGAACAATGGAATATCTTCAGAAATGAAAATATAAATGAAAAAAATTAAAAAACTACCAACAGTTATTGGATAAAGTTGACAACCTTATGGCAAACGGAGAATTGCTCATTATGGGAAGCAGAGGCTTCACATTGCGTTAACATTAGGGAAAGGGTTAATTATTTAATATAATGATCTATACGCCTATGTATTTTGAACGATTCCCTCCCTGAATGTCGAGATACAGAGAGTTATATGTATATGAATTGTGTGAATACTGTGTTGGTTGATAAGTCGTTCGAGTTATTTCAGAATCCCTGCAGATACATTAACTGTGTTTCTTATCGATATACAAGGACTCTGCAGCAATTATCAAATTTCTTAACGATCTGTTAATTAATTAAAACACTTTGTATGACTTGAATGAGCAATTATAGCATGGAATGTCTCTGCCACACTATTTTCAACGTCAGCTGTAAATGCGCCAAAATGAGTTTTGCACGTGGAAAAGGGTAAATACTGAATAGCTATTCTGATCAAATAGTCTATTTCTAACGTTTTTCTTTAGACATATATATACGTTCTTCGTAAAATCCTAACGGTTTGTTTTCGTTTAATTATTTCAGCGCCGATTTGTTTAAAGTAGACTATTCCATGTTCAAAATCGGTTGTGTCCAATTCTCAATTAATGAATATTTTGGACTATTTTGGTAACTAAAATGCAAACAATGCTGATTTCAGGTGCGACAGCTCGTTATGAGCTGACTCACCTGAATCTGCATTGTTTGCAAAAACCTCAATATTGCCCGTGGCGCTGAAAGAGTTAAACGTTGCCCTTGTGTTGTGTTTGTCATTTACGAGTGCTATAGATCGCGACACTACATATGATTTATAAGCACTAATGGCGTTTCAGTCACTAATTGGGCGGTTCTCCAGGAAAACTTACCTTAGCGTAATTATCACATATCCATTATCCACGAGAAAACAAACATTATGGACTTATGCTTAATGTATCGACCCAGATCAGCCTGTGTCTGCACTATTCGCTAACTATTCAGAGAATGTCTCAAGGGTGCGCAGGCAGTGATATCTGTTTACATATTATATAAACAGATATCATTGCCTGCGCACCCATGCTATCCCATCAAATTAGAAACTGGAACTGTTTACTGGAAGTTTCTTGAGTCATTCTCCGAATATTTAGCGAACAGTGTAGATACAGATAAAACTGCGCAGATGCGCAGGCTCATCTGGATGTACACAGATCGCAAAAGCTTTAATGTTGGTTTTCGAAGAGCGTCGCTCACTCGTTTCTGAGGACCGTCGATATTAATTTCACGCATGGTTACTTTAATGTCGTGAATGGTAATAGTCCCAATGAGACGTGTTAATAACAACGAGGCTTTAAATATCCAATGACTATTCCATCGTCACGGCCCGTATTCAGCAATTATTCTTCCTATTATTCTTCAAGTATTTTAAATTTAAAATAAAACAAAAGATCAAATAAGCTTTAGCATAATGGCGTAGACCAGACGATCACACACTGTGTTACTTTACGAATTTACGAGCAATTTCTCCTTTTGCCACAATGTTTTCAACTTTGTTCAGTAATTATACCTACAATTATAGAAGTTTTTTTAGCAGACATTTTCAAAGTCGGCTGCTGCAGATTTGCTGTAAGTGGGAAACGGGTTAACCCTTTCATTCATACAACAAATCTGCAGCATACGACTTGGAAAGCATGTAAGCGAAAATATGGAAACTATCTATCAAAGAAAGAATAATTTTCAAATTAAGTTGAAAATATTGTGACAAAGGGTTAAATTGCTCCTTATGAGCGATTTCGACTTTTGCTACAATGTTTTCAAAAGTCGTCTGCTGCAAAGGCGTCAGAAAGCGTCTGTAAGATAATAAATTGTTTATTAACGTGACATGTGTCAAACATATTTTGGTTAACAATATAATATAAAAACAAAAAATAACCCAACCCGGCACTTTGGACCTATAAGTCACCGTTATTTGTATACATATATACATATTTGCATATTATGATATAAAGTCACATGACATATGTGCTGTCTTTTGTCCGATGTTTTCAGAAATTGCTGAGTATGGACACTTTGAAAACGTCGTTTAATGGAACCAAACTTTCCCGGAGTAGTGACATTTGTATTTTGGAAAGGGTTAAAACTAATATGTTATTCGTTGTTCCGTTATACATTTCATTAAGAAAGCTAAGAATCCGACGAGTTCAGGAGCGTAGCTTTGCAATAATCAATGTCTAGTCCGTCTCGTGAGAAAAATCAACACTGTGGACTCTGCGTAAAGTATCGACCTGGATCAGCCCAAGCATGCCATACAGGCCTACCCGGATAGACACTTTTCGCCTCCTGTGGATTTTCTGTTTCAGGAATCACTATTCTATACATCTATCCCCCTAAGACGGAATGTGTGTCGGCCGGATCAGTCTGCGCGGACAGCGCAGGCTGATCTGGACGATACATTACGGAGATGTCTATCGCCGCAGCTGCATTTTAGGGCATTTTGAAAAAAATGTGTAGGCAAGTGCCTACTGTGCCTCAAGGGAGCTACGCCCCTGGAGTCGCTAATTGAGACACCTACTCTTCAAAGTAGTGCTGTTTGCACGGATCAATTAACATCACGTGCACGTGTACCTAGCTCGTCTATATAAAACAATGATAAACGATTCAGGTATCTGCATCTATATCGAATCCCGCCGAGCCTCGGTAGCGACGCCGGCTGTCAATCCAGGGGTTGTGAGTTCGAATCCCAGCTCGACCAACATCCTTTCCGACGTTTGACAAAAGTCACTGTGGCCTGCGTCATTTGTCTTTTAGCAATGGGCTGTTTAACAGTCTATGTGGAAAAGTAGCCAGTTGCTTTGAAAGTATGTTGTGTGGTGTACTGGTGTGGGAAAACCAGGAAACGCATGAACGCATGAATTGGTCGCCGTGATATGACTGAAATAGTGTTGAAAACGGCGTTAAACCCTAATCAATCAACTATATCGAACCCAATCAATTAAATGCAGGACACGGATATCATTAATCATTTTTTTGGATAAGCTTGTCATATATCTATAAATATTTAAATACACTTGTGACTTAACCCTTTCCCAAATACAACACATCTGCAGCTGAAGACTTTGAAAACGTCTAGGCAAACCTAAGGAAGCTATCTTTAAATTACTGAAAAAACAATTGTTTTATAAAGTTAAAAACATTGTGACAAAGGAAAAAAAATATCTTTTTGCCACAATGTCTTTAAACATTATCTGCAACCTCACCTGCTGCAGAAGCATAATAAAACGTCTGTATGTGGGGAAAATATGGAAACAATTTTAAGTTATGCGATGCAGTAGATTGACTAGACTGTTGCAAATAAGGTTTGAACATGAATACCCATACTGACTGAGAAGTTCGGTCTTACATAAAGGTTCGCAATAAGCTTGGCTGTTCTGTGAAAGAGAGTTATGGCTAAATTAAGTTTGTTTATGGTTCGGGTAGGGTGTCTCATGAGATGGGTTGTAGAAGTAAAAATAAACATTTGATTGTGGGGTACAGTCGGTTAGACTTACAGGAAAGTCGGGTCTGCCAAAGGTAGCAATAATGTATTGTATATAGATAATTGCAATTCTTCAGAATGATCCTAGATATACAGAACGCTATATTGCACGCATTGGTATTTCAATATCAACAGTTCATTTCTTTTTAAAGACATTTTTAGTGGTTTATTTAATGAACTACGAGACTTGTCGCCCAGTAACAAGTTTTGAACATGTTCAAGCTGAAAAAAAGCAACAAAAGCAAAGGGAGATTTCTTTTTCTTTCCGAAATTAAACAAACATCCTACCTGGTCGTTACTATCGAACGCGACAAGCTCATGGTTCGAAGGCGCATATTTAGGAATGCGAACTCTCCATTGTGTGGTCGGCATTTCGACGGACCATTTATTGTTCACACGCAGAAGGAAATTCGAGAAGAAAAATAATGAAAGAAAGGTAACTTTTGAAAATATCTTATGCCTCCCATAAGAAAACAAGTTGTGAACATATAGTATTTAAGTCCTTCCTTGAAAGTGTGTTTACGCCGCTTTAACACGTTCCCTCCTGCAGACGCATTTTGACGCAATAACAGCAGACGACTATTGAAAACATTAGTGGCCCAAAGGTGACAAATTGCGTCATCATTGAGCACATTTCTCCTGTTGGCCACACTGTTTTGACAACTTGTTTTAGTAACAATTAAGCCATCATTTTTTA
>JASEVX010000162.1:203597-273984 GCA_031761405.1 Serripes groenlandicus
GTTTACATAAGACTATTCAATAATTTTATGTTTGTAACATAATTCAGTGTGAAAATAAAAATGATATGATCAAAAACAAATATGTGTGATGTCTTTTTAAATTTTGTTTTCTAAGGATTTCATTTTACAGGCACATATCGTGGCTGAAATGACAGTCTTACATCATATATGTATACAGTTTATACATCATTTGAAAGTGGAGGGTGTTTGTTTTGAACCACCAATGGGATTTAGTCATTGCCAGAACTATTTACTCCCGTACAATCCCATCTCTGTTGACGATTCTTCATCTAACCGTCGTCTTCAGTTTGATGCAAGTGAAAAATGTCCGAATATACGTACAACATGTGGATAGCCGGAGTGTATGAGCTGTACGGAATGGTTTGCATTATTTTTAGTTTCTACGCCGTTTTAAACATTATTTCAGTAATGTCACGACGACAATTCACTTATTCATGATCCCTGGGTAAACAAACCAGTACTAGTCTAGGAAAAGTGCCTTGTCCAAGGGTTCTCAACCGTGACCGCCGCGCCGCAACTAGGGATCGAACCCGGAGCCGAGTATTGCTAATTGGGTGCATTGAAGATACCAGGTGAGTCAATGCATACGAACAGTGTACATACACTTCAAAGGTTTATGAAAAAGATCCGGTTATGAGACCAAACATATTTTCCTAGAATTATTCCAATGGTATTGTATCAGTCGCCCGGATAGTAGACCGACTAATTGCCGGCAATGTGAGTTTAAATGATGCCGAACCAGAGACCATTAGACCGAAATCACAAGAAGTTGTCTCAATTACAAAGGGACGTGGAGGCACCAGGGTTTGGAATTACTAACGAATCGCCACATAACGACTCGCTTAATAACGACTCTCTACATAAGGACTCGACACAGAAAGACTTGCCTCATCGACTAGCCACATAATGACTCGCCACATAACGATTTGCCATATTTTTATAACGATACACCAGATAATTTTTTACGGAGATTACGGTGATAATAATGATAATTGTTATTACATATAATTGATTGATTTCGTACTCAAAAGTTCCAAATAACAACATGGCAAAGTTGATTATTTTTTAGATCACCAACTTCATACCTGATGATATACCACATGTCGCCGCCCACGTGAACAAAAGTATGATAAAATAATGTGGTACTTCGCTGTGTTTAAGGCGTAAACAAGTGAACAAACACGATTCATAATGTTCCTCTATTATTTCTCTAGCTATATTAAACTACATATAATAAGCGTCTACTCTCTAGTCAATTCTCTCTCCACTCCCTGCAATTTATTTCTGTTGCGCTACGTATCCCATGTCACCCGACTCCGGCAGGCGTCCCTCTCGGACACACACCAGCCCGAACAAGACTCCAAATATCTCGCTCTCCTCTCTCATCTCTCTCTTCTCTCTCTCTCTTCTCTTCTCTCTCTCTCTTCTCTCTCTCTCTTCTCCTCTCCCTCTCTCTCTCCTCTCTTCTCTCTCTCTCTCTCCTATCTCCTCGCTGTCTGTCTGTCTGTCTGTCTGTCTGTCTGTCTGTCTGTCTGTCTGTCTGTCTGTCTGTCTGTCTGTCTGGTCTGTCTGTCTGTCTGTCTGTCTGTCTGTCTGTCTGTCTGTCTGTCTGTCTGTCCGTCCGTCCGTCCGTCCGTCCGTCTGTCTGTCCTGTCTGTCTGTCTGTCAGTCTGTCTTGTCTGTCTGTCTGTCTGTTCTGTCTGTCTGTCTGTCTGTCTGTCTGTCTATCTCTCTCTGTCTGTCTTGTCTGTTCTGTATGTCTGTCTCTCTCTTGTCTGTCTGTCTGTCTCTCTCTGTGTCTGTCTGTCTCTCTGTCTCTGTCTCTCTTCTCTGTCTCTTCTCTCTGTCTCTATGTCTCTGTCTCTTCGCGGTTCTCTGTCTCTCTCTCTGTCTCTCTGTCTCTGTCTCTGTATCTGTACTGTCTCTCTCTGTCTCTGTCTCTGTCTCTGTGTGTATCTCTGTCTCCCTGTCTTTCTATGTCTGTCTGTCTTGTATGTCTGTCTGTCTGTCTGTCTGTCTGTCTGTCTCTCTGTCTCCTCTGTCTCTCTCTCTCTCTATCTGTCCTCTCTCTGTGTCTCTCTGTCTCTCTATCTGTGTCTCTCTGTCTGGTCTCTCTGTCTGTCTCTGTCTGTCTGTATGTCTGTCTGTCTGTATGTCTGTCTGTCTGTCTGTCTGTCTGTCTGTCTGGTCTGTCTGTCTGTCTGTCTGTCTGTCTGTCTGTCTGTCTGTCTGTCTGTCTGTCTGTCTGTCTGTCTGTCTGTCTGTCTGTCTGTCTGTCTGTCTGTCTGTCTGTCTGTCTGTCTGTCTGTCTGTCTGTCTGTCTGTCCCTGTCTTCGTCTGTCTGTCTGTCTGTCTGTCTGTCTGTCTGTCTGTCTTTCTGTCTGTCTGTCTGTCTCTGTCTCTGTCTCTGTCTCTGTCTCTCTGTCCTCTGTCTTGTCTCTGTCTCTGTCTCTGTCTCTGTCGTCTGTCTCTGGTCTCTGTTCGTCTATGTCTCGTCTCTGGTCTCTCTGTCTCTGTCTCTCTGTCTCCTCTCTGTCTCTCTGTCTCTCTTCTCTGTCTCGCTCTCTCTCTCTCGCTCTCTCCTCTCTCCTCTCCTCTTTCTCTCTCTCTCTCTCTCTTCTCTCCCTCTCTCTCTCTCCTCTATCCTCTCTTTCTCTCTCTCTCTCTCTCTACTCTCTCTCTCTCTCTCCTTCTCTCTCTCTCCTCTCTCTCTCTCTCTCTCTCTCTCTCTCTCTCTCTCTCTCTCTCCATCATCTCTCTCTCTCTCTCTCTCTCTCTCTCTCTTCTCTCTCTCTCTCTCTCTCTCTCTTCTCTCTCTCTCTCAACATAGATTAGTGCTTAGAATGAAAATATAGCGGTTCATTTTGAGATTTTGTCTTTATCTATGTCACGTGTTAACTGTTAACTTACTTGACACACCTTGTAAGTTTAATTCCAAAGATTTCTAGCTCTACCACATTTAGAATTGATAGAAATACTGATGGAATAGAATCAACTCCATACTCTGTGGAAATCCCGACTTTAAGAAAGAATCTGAATAGAGTTTACATTGAATGAAATTGTGACCATGAAATCGTGGATTTCATTGATTGAAAATTGTGAACATGAAATCGTGAGTTTCATTGAATGAAATTGTGAGTCAGCCCCTTTAAGTTTAAGCTATAAATATACACTTCGTATCGCCCCGGCAGGGATTGTGAGTTCGGACCCCAGCTCAGACAACATCATTTCAATGTTTGTTATCTTTAGCACTATGTTTGCAAAATTCATTGTGACAAAGGTCATTCGTCTTCCGCCAATGAGCTAAACATAACAGTCTACGTGGAAAAGCAGTCAGTTGCTTAGAAAGTCTCTTGTGTGGAGAACTGGTATGAGAAAGCCAGGAAACACGAGTAGGTGAACTGGCCGCCCGTGATAAAGGCAATTTAAGGCAGTGAAAAGACACTACATGTATATAAATATACTATATTTAACATTTCTTTTACATCAACAATTTTTTCTGCAAAAGTAATAGTGCACAATATTTCTTACAATCAATTATGGTAAGTCATATACAAAATGTATTGTATTGTATTGTATTGGGACATAATACGAATTAAATATCTTGTATCTTGTATTTAGCTCTTCTATTTTCTTATTTGATTCGCCGATATTCGATTAAGGCTACGTATTCGGTTCTTCTATGTTCTTATGATTAACCTATTTGCTTATTTATGTCAATCGGTTATATTATATTCGATTTACATATTCGTATCAATTATTTATAGCAACTAAATGAGCGGCGCTCTGTGAAAACCAATCGTAAGGTATTTTGCGACCCGCGCATCCGAGCAGTCTTATCTGAACTGTACTGTTCGCAATGAGTATCAGAAAATTTCAAGAATCTTCAGTAAAGCACTTTCCATTTGACATCCTTAAGTTTGTTTGCACAGACAGGTTTTTTTTCACACGTCTATATACTTACGCTAATGTTGGTTTTCATGGAACACACACAGCTGTACGGGATGTGTTCTGTAATATTTATCTCCAGGTACAAATATCTGTCGTATCGAATTGATAGCCTATGTTCCAGACGCAGAGTACGGGAAGTGTACTGTTATCTTTATCTCCAGGTACAAATATCTGTCGTATCGGCTCGATAGTCTATATTCCATACACAGAGTACGGGGTTGTGTACTGTAATCTTTATCTCCAGGTTCAAATATCTGTCGTATCGGCTTGGTAGCCTATGTTCCAGACGCAGAGTACGGGAAGTGTACGGGGCTTGCATTTCAGGAAGTAACTGTGGAGTGCTGCTTCATAGTACAAATTATTCAGAGATAGCGAGTATGTATTGTGACAACGAACAAAAATGGACAATATGCAAGACCTGGGTCGTACAATGTTTATCTGAAAGTAGAGAAGACTGGAGAAAACGATATTATGGCCCGGTATGAACTTCCGCCTATAAAGGTAACTCGGTCCAATTCCGCAAAATTTACTTAGGGGGAAGTAATAATGTTATACTTTAAAGCATAGTTTATCATTGTCATATTTTCATGTAACTATTGTTTATGGCCAATGGCATGTGTATTTGCCGAATGCCTAATAAAATTGAGTTGAGTTGAGTTGAGTTATAAAGGCAATTGCAAATTTTAATCGTTTCTTCCTGTACGAACTATCGCCAATGAAGGTAATTGTAAATTGTAATCGTTTCTTACTTTGCATAGTGTATACATTTTCGTCTTTGAAGGTAATTGTAAGTTAAAATCATTTTTGCTTTTATGTCATGTACGAACTTCAGCCTTAAAAGGTAATTGTAATTTTTAATCGTTTCTTCTTTTGCATAATGTACGAACTTCTGCCTATATTTTAAATGTCTCTTCCATTGGATCATGTACGCACCTTCGCTTATAAAAGTAATAGTACATTTTAATTCTTTCTTTCACCTATAAACGTAATTGTAAATTGTAATCGTTTCTTCTTTTGCACCATGTACGAACTTCCGCCATTAAAGATAATTGTAAATTTTAATATTTTCATCTATCGTAGCATGTACGAACTTTTGCTTTTAAGCGTAATTGCAAATGTTAATTGCCTCTTCCTTTGTATCATATACGAACCTTCGTCTATAAAGGTAATTGTAAATTGGGATTGTTTTTCTTTAATTGTATCATGTACAAACTTTCACCTATAAAAGTAATTTAAATTTGAATCGTTTCTTCCTTTGAATGATGTACGAACTTTCGCCTATAAAAGTAAATTTGGCTGGTTGCTACCAGCGTAGATCCAGGTCAGTCAGCGCATCAGCGCATTCTGCTTTAACACTGCATTGTTCCTAATTACTGAAAAATAAAAAACAAAACTGTTTACAATAATTTTGATAGATCGAGGTCAACACGTTGGGAAAAGGTATTTTTGTTTTCGTTTTACGTATTTAACTAAAACACTATTGTCATCATGTATTTATATCATATATTTAAAAGCGGGTTTCGGGTTTTTCGAATCAAGCAATATTTCTTTAGCCATAAAATGCTGATTCCCTGATTCCAGCCTGCCAATTGCTGTTAACACCGAACAACACTTATAGGGTGAGACAGCGCGAGTAAAATAGTTCATCATGGATTCAACAAAACTGCATTTAAAATGTTAAAATCTCCCAAAATAAGATAATTATAATATTGTTGGAACATCAGTTTAAAACTTAAGGCGTGAGTACTCCCAATATAAGTTTAACAAATGCTTTAAAAATTAATGCGCCGAGAGGTCAAATATGGAAGCTTATTAACATTTGCGTAGTGGAATGGATCGCGTGAAAAATGCAGTGGCGGATTCACCTTGGGGCCCGTAGGTCCGTGCGTCGAAAAATGTTAATTTGTATACATGTGAACTCAGGTGAGCGATATAGGGCCAACAAGGTCCTCCTGCTTTCCGATTGCCAATTTCATAATATTGACTATGTTTGATATGATCTGTTCACTTCTTAACAATAAATACATAAGTGTTATTTCCTTTCACATGTTCCCTTCTTCTCCAACCTTCCTGCAGCCCCCAGGCCGTAAACATGTTTGTGCTTTGATTTGTTGCGCCTTGTCGAAGATCGATTGTATCAGCAGAGCGTTGTAATCGTCTCTTGGTAAAGGGATAGATTCGTTGTATTTATCCAGGAATTCCATTCATGATTCTCTAAAAAGTGTGTGAAGTTGGCAGAGCATTAGACGTTAGACATTAGACATTCAAAAAAAATATTCGAATGTCTAATTAGACGTTAGACATTCGATTAGACATTCGCTAATTTTGATTATCGAATGTCTAATTAGACATTAGACATTCGATTAGACATTCAGAAAAATCGCAAATGTTAAATATCGAATGTCTAATTCGACATTAGACATTCGATTAGACATTCGCAAATTACAAGATCTATAACCCAAATTCGTCGAAGGTCATTGTACATTCAAAAAACGAATGTCTAATTGGTCAGTTAGCCATTAGACATTCGATTAGACATTCGCAAATTAAGGGATTTAAGTACCAAATTCGTCGGAGGTCATTCTACATGCAAAAAACGAATGTCTAATTGGTCAGTTAGACATTAGACATTCGATTAGACATTCGCAAATTAAGGGATTTAGGTACCAAATTCGTCGGAGGTCATTGTACATGCAAAAAACGAATGTCTAATTGGTCAGTTAGACATTAGACATTCGATTAGACATTCGCGAATTACGATATTTAGGTTCCAAATTCGTCGTAGGTCAACGTACAATCAAAAAACGAATGTCTAATTGGTCAGTTAGACATTAGACATTCGATTAGACATTCGCAAATTAAGAGATTTAGGTACCAAATTCGTCGGAGGTCATTGTACGTGCAAAAAACGAATGTCTAATTGGTCAGTTGACTTATAGGCCCAAAGGGCCGGGTGTGATCATTTTTGTTTTTTATATAATACTGTTAATCATAATATGTTTCACACATGTCACTTTAATAAACAATTTCTTATCTTATCTTATCTTATAGATAGATATTCTTTATTTTGAGTTATAAGCATTAATTCGAAAACATAGATATTTACATGTACAAGACAAACACTAATATGAACATGCATAGCACAAAATAGATATAAATCTTGAAATATTTGTATTATACATATTCACTTTAATTGGACTAAGTGAGAAGCACCATCAACATACGCCATGATGTCCATTTCTCCAGTTCGCAGTTGGTGCTTCAGTCTGATGAGCATTTGCTCACGCTCACGGTATACCCGCTTCCTTGGTCGCTTCTTTCCACCGTTGGCGTGCTGGAACAGCTTCGCCTCGTTAGCAGCTTGCTCTTTCTGGACCAGGTCTATCAATGTGTAAATATTAGGATGGCAGTGTCGTAGTTGGTTGTTTATTTTATGGTGCCAACCCTCAACATGATTGGTAGTGCGTGGACCATCATTCTCGTAATGATTCCAGGAACGGCGGTCTCCGTCTACCCACTGCCCAGTCACATAGTCCTTAAGCTTAGACACCGTCTGGATGAGTGTGAAGAATCTGGTGTACATTGTCTGCTGTTTATTTGGAAGTAGTCCATACACTAGGGGACACATATACCCATCGATCATGGCGTGGGTGGTGTATAGCTGGTAGAAATATGACGGCGAAGCGTAGAAGGTATCGTCCATATACCAGGTCACGGCTGTAGACAGCTGGGCCAGGTTGTCAACGGTGGTGAGTATAAGCATGCGCTCCACATCACCGTCATTGGCCATTAGGAATGGCTCCCCTGCAAGCGACTCTGTCCACTTCCCTTACAAGTTGACATCCTTCCTTGTATTTGGCAGGACTGGTCTAGTCTTAGGCCGCTGTCTATATGAACTGGATTTGGCTTCGTAGAATGTGGGTAGATTAGCCACAACCTCTTGGGTGGAATTGTCCGATTCGATCGATCTTGTTTCTGCCAGCATATCGTTATAGATGGAGGGCATCGGCTATGTTGACCCTCGGACCTGCTTTCGGACACCACCCATGATGTCCGCAGCAACAATGCTGCTGTCATCTCTTGGGTGATTGTGTTCATCAGCGATTTTGGTAGGAAGCTCAATCTTAGTTTTAATTTTAGCATTGCATGCTTTGTTGACACAGTTCCAGTAGCGACACTCCCGTTTTCTGGTTTTCAGGCTGTACATGTAGTCATTTAGAACCGGGGCTGACTTCCTCTGCTATTCTCTATGAATCGTACATTGACTAGCGCATTTGCCATTTTAGAGGTTTATGATTACAGAGGAAACCGACCTTCATTTCATACTATGTTAAAGAATAACTTACAATCATTATTGTTGTTCTCAGACTAATTTGCAATCAGTTCATAATTGCTAATTAAAAAATAGTGTTGATATATAATTATGTAATTACCTAGTATAACTGATATAATCATAAATAAATAATAGATACATATTGTTGATTGTTTGTATCTTGATAGTTCACATTTCAAAATTAAAATATGTCTGCTATTTATTATTATGAACCTTTATCTGAATTATTATTGTTAAACGTACATACTGACAATTTGAATGTTATCTATACACAATTAAAGAAACACTTTTCTCCTTATTATTATCTTTATAGATATGCATATGCACTGGAAACAAAAATAACAACAAAATAGTAAGTCTGAGGTGCGAAGAGATAATTGGGGATAATTGGTATGTGTGAAAATAAAAGGTTGGGAAAGTGGGAACAAACCAATCGATCATCTGAATGATAGTAATTAGTAGCAAATATTTAACTTCAAATATCTGGGAAAGTTTGATCAGGAGTGCCAATGAAACTGCATGGAGTGGACACTGTTAAATAAATAGTTAAATGGCTTATCTGTAAAGGCCATTCGTATCTTGAAATCTAACAAGAACTTTAATAAAATGGAATTATAAAGTTTTGTCATTTTGCCCCTTTCCTGATGCCGCCTTGCTGCCCTGTTTTCGAATGAAATCAATATGGCTTGACCTGTTTTTGTAGAGGCTCGGGTCACTCAAAGAACATTTCTACAAACATATCTTGGAATCGGACAAGCAGATTATGGAGGAAAAGGATTTTAAAGTTTGGGTATTTTTTATCACGCTCTGATGCCGCAGCAACCAAAGTTCTACACAGATTGTAAGTCTTTGAACAATTTTGATAGATGACCGACAAAGGAACATTCCTGTGAAGTTAAGTTGAAATTGGTCCAGTGAAATGGTAGGAGTTGTGATTTGTAGCTAAAAGTTCAATTTAAAGTTGAAATTGGTCAAGTGAAATGGTAGGAGTTGTGATTTGTAGCTAAAAGTTCAATTTACCCCTTTTGTGGTCACGCCTGGTTGCTATGATTTTGTAACACAAATTAACGACGGTCGACGGACAGAGAGTGATCGGAATAGATATCATTGAGCCTTCGATCTAAAAAAAAACTTATCCATTACAAAATTAACAATTATTATTTTCAATGATACCAACAACAAAACGCGTATATATAGTCTGAGCTATAAAAAAACACTTTATACTTATTTCTTAACTAAAATAACAAAACTTATTGTTTTTAACCGGTAGCCAAACACAGGTACAAAACCAAGTCTATTGACCAATTTATGTCTTCTGAGAATTATGTTGGCATTTAAAATTCCCTTTTTTCCTTTACTAACTCTATCTTATTAGTAAAACAACAGTTAATACATAACATAACAACAATGATAACCTACAGTTTTAATTGGTGTCAGTATCAACGTATCTAAGGTGTTGAGCAGTTTTTCTTTCCCATTAGTATTCTTTCAGTATGATCAACAGGAAAATTATAATCTATTTTATTGCCGTACCTAATTTAAAGGAATAATTGAATAGAACTTATTGTAATACGGAAATAGTATTTAATCTGAAAACTCTTGCCAGTGTCATGATGACCTTGTTTATAAACCGGGGGCCTACACGGATAACAATTCTTAAATCGGTTACAAGTAAGGATACCTATTCCATATACCTGTGCTCCAAGCAGCACATCATAATGTGTGTCACTTATCCTCATACGAAGTTTAGTGAGCATTGGTCCTGTGGTTTAGGGGGAGATGATGTTTAAATCTAAAAGTAAACGACGGACAGAGAGTGATCAGAATAGATCACATTGAGCCTTCGGCTCAGGTGGTCTAAAAATGATTGAGGATAATTATCCTTTGGAAAAATTATCCCTATTACTAATCAAAGCGCTGAAGGCACTGAATTTGTTTGGGTACATAAAACTGTTCAAACATTTGCATTTGCATAGATGTGTGATTTATAAACTGCATTGTTTATACATATTACAACTTCGGGTAAAAGAATAAATGACGCATCCGTTAAAATTAAATGCCATTTTAGTTGTCTATAAAAAATAAATCATGAGACATACATGTGAATATTATATTTAATTTCCAAGTTTCAAAAGACATGTAAAAACAAGATGTGTTTGTGAAACACTGATGCCCCCGATTGGTAACATCTAGGTCAAAGGTCAAGGTCGCCAGGTGAAAAATGTTGGTACTGATAGAAAGGTCATGTCACAAGGAATACACATGTGAAATATGGTAGCCGTACCTGTTATGGTTCAAAAGTAGTGGTCAAGGTTATTTTTTTTTATTCGAGAATGGCAATATCTAGGTCAAAAGTCAAGGTCGCAAGTTGAACAGTTTTGGTACTGACAGAAAGGTCATGTCACAAGGTATACACATGTGAAATATGGTAGCCGTACCTGTTATGGTTCAAAAGAAGTGGTCAAGGTTAAAGTATTTTTTCGAGAATGGCAACATCTAGGTCAAAGGTCAAGGTCGCAAGGTAAAAAATGTTGGTACTGACAGAAAGTTCATGTCACAAGGTATACACATGTGAAAGATGGTAGCCGTACCTGTTATGGTTCAAAAGTAGTGGTCAAGGTTAAAGTTTTTATCGAGAATGGCAACATTTAGGTCAAAGGTCAAGGTGAAAAAAATTTGTACTGACAGAAAGGTCATGTCACAAGGTATACACAAGTGAAATATGGTAGCCTTACCTGTTATGGTTCAAAAGTAGTGGTGAAGGTTAAAGTTTTTTTTTGAGAATGGCAACATCTATGTCAAAGGTCAAGGTCGCAAGGTCAAAAATGTTGGTACTGACAGAAAGGTCATGTCACAAGGAATACACATGTGAAATATGGTAGCCGTACCTGTTATGGTTCAAAAGTAATGGCCAAGGTTAAAGTCTTTTTTCGAGAATGGCAACAACAAGATCAAAGGTCAAATTCGCAAGGTCAAAAATGTTGGTACTGACAGAAAGGTCATGTCACAAGGAATACTCATGTGAATTATGGTAGCCTTACCTGTTATGGTTCAAAAGTAATGGCCAAGGTTAAAGTTTTTTTCGAGAATGGCAACATCTAGGTCAAAGGTCAAGGTCGCAAGGTCAAAAATGTTGGTACTGACAGAAAGGTCATGTCACAAGAAATACACATGTGAAATATGGTAGCCGTACCTGTTATGGTTCAAAAGTAGTGGTCAAGGTTAAAGTTTTTTTCGTGCAGATAGACAGTCAGACAGACAGACGTGCAGACAGACGTGCAGACAGACGTGCAGACGTGCAGACAGGCCAAAAAACTAGATGCCCACCGAATCGGTGATTCCGGGGGCATAAAAATGGATAACCATTATGGCCCCGACTCACTCATTTAAGTATTTACCAATTTGTGTTACAAAAAAAATCACAATTGACCAAGGGTTTTCTAAAATCTTACTCAAAAGCTTCCTGCTTAACAAGAGATTTTTCAAGTTTTCACTATAGCCATATAAGGCCAAATAGCCCTGCCCCCTGGTGGCCATGTTTTTCGACCAATCAACATGGCTTGGAGGAATCTGATAGATGGTCTCCCAATGAACATTTCTACAAAAAGAATTGAAAAGTGGCCAAACACTTTCGGAGGAGAAGATTTTTCAAGTTTTTACTATAGCCATATTAGGCAAAAAAGCCCCGCCCGCTGGCGGCCATGTTTCTCGACCAATCAACTTGGCTGGAAGGAATCTGATAGAGGGTCACCCTAGGAACATTTCTACAACATTATTTGAAAATCGGCTTGACACTTTTGGAGGAGAAGATTTTTTTGAGTTTACACTATAGCCATATAAGGCAAAAAAGCCCCGCTCCCTGGCGGCCAAGGAACACTTCTTTAAAATAATTTGAAAATCTGCCAATCAGTTTGGTAGAAGAAAAGGAGATCACAATAACTAACTTTCAGCACTTCGTGCTCAGGTGAGCTAAAAAAAAGAAACATCTATCCAAATGAAAGAGTAATTGAAATCATGTAGAAAATATTGTGGAAAAAGGCAGTACTAATATTTATATGAGCACTTTAAAAGAAACATGCTTCAGACTTCAGAGGCTTTTAAATTCATTTGCATTATAAAAGGATTAAATGCTCCAGAGAAAACCAAGAAAAATACCTTTGCCGTCCGCATTTTACTCTACAGTATACACCTAAGCTGGCCGCTGTTTCCTTTAAAGGGTGTTTAAGCTTACCAAATTAATTAAGGATGCGTGACCATTCACTGTTAATTACCATTGTGTACGAGTGTCATTCCAAACAAATTATAAATGTAACCCCTTTTCCCAATAAACCTATCATATACATTTATGTATTTGTAACTTGCCGGGATGTGTGGATACCGTCATGGTACAATGTGATATATGCACAGTTGGTTTCACAAATCTTGTGTTAATGCACCGGTGGATATGTTGACAACAGATGCGGAACTTTAATTGTAACTTTTGTTAATTATTTGGCTATTATAAGGATAAGATATGTGATTAAATTGGAAACATTTAAGTTTTTTACTTATAACAGCCTTCAAATACAAATTTGGTTTATACGACGGTAAAGAAAGGTTATGGGAATTAAGAAATTGTTTAAATAAGCAAATTCTCCTTTTCCCACAATGTTTTCAATATATGTTGCTTTTTACTGTTTACACAGCAAGAAAAAAACATTTAACTTATTTGTTATAGATTAGTATTATTGTTGTATATATATATAATTACTAGAAACAGTGTTGTATATATATATATATATATACTTATTGTTTATTTGTTATTTAAATTGTTCTGCCCCTTCCAAGTACCCTACAGAATAGAATGTTGCATGGATCATTTGCCTCGTAGTATGGCACATGGAAAAACTATTGAAAGTTACAAAGTAGAAAATGAAGATGCCAAACAATAACTAGAACCCATGACCCTTCAATCGATTGTAAAGGAGAGGATATAATTGAAGCAAAACCTATGGCTAGTTACTAGCAACCTATTCTATTCTTGCAATGTTTTCAAATTTCGTCCGCTGCAGATGCGTCAAAAGACATTTACTTGTCGGAAAATCAATCCATCAATTCTCGTTATTGATATCTATAGATATGATATAAAGAGGAAAGTCGTTAACATACTTTACAAAGAGATTCCATTTCAGCATGATCTCGATTTTTGGGTTAATCTATATCACTGATAAAAGCAATCAAACACATTAAATATTTAAAAAGAAAACCCCGGATATGATCATATGTTAACAAATTATACACATTTGCCCATCTTTAATTAAACATTTTTTACAACAAATCATAGCGTCCGCAGATTTGCTCTATATTCTATAGCGTCCGCATTTTCCCTCTATATTGCATTTGTCCGCATTTTCCCTCTATAATGTATTTGTCCGCAGATCGCGTCCGCACTTTAGACCCTCCCCCCATACCGTGGTATTTATAAATAGAATTCGACGATCACGATTTCTCTGCAAATGTGTTACTCTCATTTTAAATGCATTTTATGACGCACATATTTGCTTTTTAATTCTTTATACTATATTTATATGGCCGACAAGGCACAAAGAAAATATTTTCAATTCTGTTTTT
Source organism: Serripes groenlandicus (assembly GCA_031761405.1). Lineage (NCBI taxonomy): Eukaryota > Metazoa > Mollusca > Bivalvia > Cardiida > Cardiidae > Serripes > Serripes groenlandicus. Next base: position 217,513 of record JASEVX010000162.1, read on the forward strand.
ATCTACATTTTCAATGCGTGATTGAAAATTCAAATACCGTATCTGGAGCTTAAATCGGAAATAGTTTTCCCTGTAGCAGTTCACTCATTGAGATTTATAAATCTCTCCGCGTTCATGTTTTAAAATACAATGTTTCATTTTATTTCCAAATTCTCTTTGAATATAAGAACCACATAAGAAAACAAAGACGATATAAATATATCATTATTTCAAATATCGTGATACATTTGAAATGTAAGAGCAATTATTCTATACCTAATTTATACGTCCAATCGTAGACGCTCATTCGAATCATGTGACCGTACAATATATTTCCGTATCGGGACGCACGCGCGTACAAAATAACCTGTATTCTTTTCGTATTGTACGATTCACAGGTCCCATGTTAAACCTATGATAAAGACCGAAGCGCGTGAAAAGGTTCCGAATGAAAGTCTGAATCGACAGGCGCTCTAGATAAAGCGTTACGATAAAGCTCCTGTTGTCACCGGATCATTATTGTCGTTTGCAAACAAGGAGTAACACTGAAACTAAAATGTTATCCGATTCTGAAATAGATGACTTTGTAATTGAACAGAAACCAAAAAACACTGTGAAAAAAACTAAAAGTGATGTAGGAATATTCAAAAGGTGGTTAGCGCAGGCCGTGCCGACAGAAACAAGGGAACTGGAAGAAATAAGTGCTGTTCAACTTAACAGTTATATCCGGAGTTTTTACTTGACAGTAAATATATATATATACAAAATATATTTTGGGGAAAAAGTCGAGGTATAGAATAAAAAGATCATTTAACAGTGTTCTGTACAATACGGAATATATTTGGACTCGTACACAGCTTGGAAAATCATATTGGACTCGCCTAGCGGCTCGTCCAATATGATTTTCCAAGCTGTGTACTCGTCCAAATATATATCCGTATTGTACAGAACACTGTTAAATAACCTATAAGTATTGAGTACTACTTTCACGCGTATGAAATTCATTGACTTTTCCATAAGACGAACGGCTTCAGAATTGCAGTAACTAAATTTGTTTGTTCCAAACAAATAATTGCAGTAACTAAATTTGTTTGTTCCAAACAAATAAAAATGAAATAAAAAGCAATTGTTTGAAAAACCATGGAGTAAACACCCAATCACTAAAACAGTTATTTCTAGCCCTGATTCAAAATATTAAATAATTACAATATGAACAGTGCAAGAATTTCCAAATTGTGCTGATGCATAAGCTGATCTGGATCTACACTTTTATTTTTTTCCATTTACAAATGACGGACCAATTATATCTGTTGAAAAATATAACTTGTTATGCACTTATTTGTAAAGGTCATGACCTAGAGGTCAGATTCTATATTATATTCGATCGATTACGTGTTTGTATATCGGTTCATGTTTTCGGAGAAATTGATTGATAAGCTTTTAAGGTCGTTTTATCCCTTTCCCCCATATAGACGCTTTTTGACGCCTCTGCAGCAGACGGCTTTTTGAAAACATTGTGACCAAAGAAGAAATTTCTCCTTTTGCCACAAAGTTTTCAACAATTATAGAGATTTTCTGTTTTTTGACAAAATATATTCAAAGTCGTCTGCTGCAGAATTGTCGTAGGAGGGAAAGAGTTAACAGTATTTCAGTCATACCACGACTGCCATTTCACCTAACAATGAGTTCTTGACAAGCTCACATAAGAACTCCACACATCATACGAATTTCGTTTTTTGCATTGCCATTTGTCAAATATCGAAAATAATGTTGACCGAGCTTGGGTTCGAACTAACAACCGGCGTCGCTACAAACTCAGCTATCCGGGCTCGATTAAACTACGTACTGTAGACAACATATGTACCGTTCGGCGATATATCAGATCAGCCTGCGTCTCCGAACAATCTGATCAAGCTCTATTTTGTCACGGAAGGATATTAAATTGGGTTGTGAATATCACGAAGCAAAATGTACACGAGTTGTTAGCTTGACATTTGGAACTCAGCCTCTCATGATCGAGCCACACTCTGGATGGAGGTGCCTATCAGCTAGATAGATGCGCCGTTCCACGAGAAAACCAACATTGTGGACTCAGCGTAAAGTATCGACCCGGAACAGCCTTAGCATGCCACGCAGGCTAATCCGGGCATACACTTTTCGCCTCCTGTAGATTTTATGTTTTAAGAATCAAAACTCTATACGTCTATCCTACTGAGACGGAATGTATCGGCCCAGATTAGCCTGCGCGGACTGCGCAGGCTGATCTGGGTCGATGCATTACGTAGAGTCCATAATGTTGATTTTCTCGTGGAACGGCTTATATATATTAGAAAGCCTAGTACCGACTCATCAGCAGGGATATTTTGCCGTCTTAGAACTGAAAAACTGTTGGCAACAGCGTAAAAGTTCAACGTGGTTAGTGGGTGTGTCAAACCCTAAGAAAGACAATCTTACTCAAACTATCCAGCCGTTGAGGTAACAGAGTTATCTTTCTTACCAATTATCTTTTGAACTGCGTTGCCTGGGCAGGTTACCAGTTCTACTGGCCATTTTACCCTGACACCAGCGAGTCAGTCAATTTTAACCCCACAACCCTGAGCGCCGAAGAGGGAAAGCCATTACAATCGTTTTTTAAAAACCTTTGGTATGATCCGGCGGGATGGGTCAAGCTCAAGTGGTTGTGTCACAGCAATGTGGAACATGTAAAATGGAAATTTACCAAGCTTTTATGTTTGGATCAGTCCAAATTAATTGGTGTCTGTATAGAGGGAAAAAAATAATAACCCTTTCTCATTTGACACATCTGCTAAATATTATTTGTGTCCGACTGTTTAGAAAGGGACATATATATGACTCTGAATTTCACATTTCCCCACAAGGTAAACAAAGAAAAAGCGTGGCAAATGTAGTGGCGGATTTAGCGGGGGCCCATAGGGCCCGAGCCCGACTCCCCAACCCACCACACCCCGATCCGGTCGGGCATCATACATATCTGGCCAGCGCTGGACCAAATTCGCCGCTATGAGCCCTGGCAGACATTGACCGTTGAAAGGCGGCGTCTGGCCGACCATCCAATTTGTATCGCAGATTTTAAAAGCCGGGTCATCGCATCATTAATCAGATTCCAGTCGCGCTCTTCACAGAAGATAGCAGTTTATCACGGAAGTGTCAGAGTAACAATACTACAAGATGCCCTATACAAAAGGGAGGACTGAAGGAGAAGGAGAGGGCAGTCCCCACAAGAGAGGGAGAGTGGCAGTAAAGGAAATGAGACCTCTCCTCTTCAGCCACCAATGCACCAATAACTAAGTTGTAGAGGTAGGTAGCGTGCAAACGCAAACCTCTCCCTCAATCGTGCTGTGCAGGTGCCCGTAAGTGCTGTGGAGGTATCAACGGCTTTTTCGTTAGAATGCTTGTCTTAATGATATCTAAGTCGAGTTCGAATATGGGTCATATTGGGTCAGAAACTAGGTCACTAGGCCAAATTGTTGGGAAATGGAGGCTGCATTTTTAACATGTCCATGTTGAAACTGTATAAGAATGTTTGTCTTGATGATATGTAGGCCAAGTTGGAATATTGGTCATGTCTGTTAAAAAACTAGTTCACTAGGCCAAATTGTAGGAAAATCTTGTCAACACTGTAGAGGCCACGTTTTTTAAAATTTGGTCAGAATGTTTATCCTAATGATATCTAGTCCATGTTCGAATAAGGGTCATATCGGGTAAACAAAAATAGGTCACTATGCCAAATGAAGGAAAATCTTGATAACACACTGGATGTTGCATTTTGAATCTTTATCAGAATAATTGTTTTGAAGAGTTTTGCATATTTCAAACACTTTCTCCCAGTCTAGTACATGGTTTAGAGAACTATTTCAACTTGATGGAATGTGATATAACATTGACATATTTCTCAATATAATAATGCAGAAACTTCAAAATGTTCTGCCTAAACCTGCTGTCAAATTTCCCTTTGATTCTTCATTTCTTAAATGTGTATACGTGTGAGCTCTTGCACTAGGTGAGCGATCTAGTGCCAACACGGTCCTTCTGTTTTTAAATTGGCAGTTTAATAAAATTTACTATTTTTAACATGATCTTTCAACGTCTTGACAATAAATACATAAACATAAGCTACAATTGTTATTTCCTTTCACATTTCACCTACTTCTCCAACCTACCAGCAGCCCCCAGGCCGCCAGCACTGCAGTGCTTTGATTATCTTATCGGCAATATCCGTTCCGCTTGATCAGTTACCCAATATGGTTCCTTTTAGTGTCGTCTACTCTGATTGACTGTAGTTTTCAATTGATAATGATAAATCAGTCGCTATTGGCAATTTCTCCTTTTCCTTCAAAATATTTTCATTGACTCGTGCAAAAATGTTAAGAACCATCTGTTTTTAGGTAAAGGGTTAATTTACTTTTGACGTCAATCAAGTTATGAAAAATGCAAAAATGTTACTGCTTCAATGATCCGATTTCTCTTGAGCCATTAATTCATTTAAGCACATGACCTGACAGTAAACATTAATCATAACGGATTAACAGGTGTGACCGCGCCAAGAAACATACGTTAGGTGATCGAGCCGCCATGATATAACTGACATACCGTGGTAAACGGTGTTCAACTCCAATCAATCAGGACTATTAGTAGTAGTGTACTCGACCTGGGTTTATTTTTAACGTTTTATCTCGAGATTTAGAAATAAAAATACCAACCGTTGAATAACGATTACTTCAGGTTCTACGTCGTTTTCAACAATAATTCGGTAATATAACGACGATCGAACACGGTGACCCGGATCAGCCTAATCATGCATCGCAGTCTACGCGGGCAGACAATTTTCGCCTCCTGTGGATTTTCTGTTTCAGGAATCATTACTATATACCTCTAGCCCCTGTGACGGAATGTGTCAGCCCGGATTAACCTGCGCAGACTGTGCATAATGATCTGGCTCGATACATTACGCTGAGTCCATAGTGTTGGTTTTCTCGTGGAACGGCTCATATGTCACAATGACTGATAGTACAAAGAAAAACTAAGACATGGTTTAAGGTGGTTCGATTATATAATGATCTGAAAGAAAGTTAAAGACCAGTCCTACCAAGTGTGGCATGACTTCAGCAATAATAGCAGTAAACTGTCTTACTATTGTTAACTTAAACCTTAGTATGCTACTGAATCATAGTTGTCATTAGTTGATTTAGGTAAATTTAGGAAATCTTTTTCAACATTTAGAACTTCTGCTCATGAATGTATTGTAGAAAATGGCCGCTATGTAAGAATTGAAAGAAACCGTAGATACTGTCTGTTCTGTAATGATGATGTTGAATGTGAATTTCACTTTGTTATGGTATGTCCTCTGTATTAATAATCGCACCCGAAATGTGTACATGCATCCCAATTTAAATACAGTTTACATACTAGCGGCAAGAACTGATATAGCAATAGTTTCTTGCACATAATGTTACTATTGTATGCAGTTTATGTGTATGTGTATGGACTATTATTATTTCCTGCACATAATGTTAGTATTGTATGCAGTTTATGTGTATGTATATGGAATATTATTATTTCCTGTACATAATTTTTGTATTGTATGCAGTTTATGTGTATGTATATGGACTATTATCATTTCTTGCACATAGTGTTAGTATTATATGCAGTTTATGCGTATGTATATGGACTATTATTATTTTTTGCACATAATGATAGTATTGTATACAGTTTATGTGTATGTATATGGAATATTATTATTTATTGCACATAATGTTAGTATCGTATGCAGTTTATGTATATGTATATGGACTATTAATATTAATTGCTCATAATGTTAGTATTGTATGCAGTTTATGTATATGTATATGGACTATTATTATTTCTTGCACATAAAGTTAGTATTGTATTCTGTTTATGTGTATGTATATGGACTAGTATTATTTCTTGCACATAATGTTACTATTGTATGCAGTTTATGTGTATGTACATGGACTATTATTATTTCTTGCACATAATGTTACTATTTCATGCAGTTTATGCGTATGTATATGGAATATTATTATTTCTTGCACATAGTGTTAGTATTGTATGCAGTTTATGTGTTTGTATATGGAATATTATTATTTCTTGCACATAATTTTAGTATTGTATGCAGTTTATGTTTATGTATATGGACTATTATTATTTCTTGCACATAGTGTTAGTATTGTATGCAGTTTATGTGTATGTATATGGACTATTATTATTTCTTGCACATAATGTTAGTATTGTATGCAGTTTATGTATATGTATATGGACTATTATTATTTTTTGCACATAATGATAGTATTGTATACAGTTTATGTGTATGTATATGGAATATTATTATTTATTGCACATAATGTTAGTATCGTATGCAGTTTATGTGTATGTATATGGAATATTATTATTTCTTGCACATAATGTTAGTATCGCATGCAGTTTATGTGTATGCATATGGACTATTATAATTTCTTGCACATAATGTTAGTATCGTATGTAGTTTATGTGTATGTATATGGACTATTATAATTTCTTGCACATAATGTTTATATGGACTATTATAATTTCTTGCACATAATGTTACTATCGTATGCAGTTTATGTGTATGTACATGGACTATTATTATTTCTTGCACATAACGTTAGTATTGTATGCAGTTTATGTGTATGTACATGGAATATTATTATTTCTTGCACATAACGTTAGTATTGTATGCAGTTTATGTGTATGTATATGGACTATTATTATTTCTTGCACATAATGTTACTATTGTATAAGTTTATGTGTATGTATATAGAATATTATTATTTCTTGCACATAATGTTACTATTGTATACAGTTTATGTGTATGTATATGGACTATTATTATTTCTTGAACATAATGTTACTATTGTATACAGTTTATGTGTATGTATATGGACTATTATTATTTCTTGCACATAATGTTACTATTGTATACAGTTTATTTATATGTATATGGACTATTATTATTTCTTGCACATAATGTTACTATTGTATACAGTTTATGTGTATGTATATGGACTATTATTATTTCTTGCACATAATGTTAGTATTATATGCAGTTTATGTGTATGTATATGGACTATTATTATTTCTTGCACATAGTGTTAGTATTGTATCCAGTTTATGTGTATGTATATAAAATATTATTATTTCTTGCACATTTAAAATCATGATTTAATATTATAAGTTTCATTTAAAAGTCTAACACATTGAAGAAGTTCCACAACTTCCAACGCCGAGGTAACTCAGTATTTCACGATTTAAACTGTAACAGCGTTCAAGAGGAGATAACTCTGGAACATAAAATATACCTTGTGTAATGAAAATATTAGCCGTTCCATGTGAAAACCAGCATTATGGACGAGTAATGTATTGACCCAGATCAACCTAAACCGGGCCGATACATTCCGTCTCAGGGGGATAAGGGTATAGATAATGATTCCTGAAACAGAAATCCACAGAAGGTGAAAAGTGTCTGTCCGGTTTAACCTGCGCGGGAAGCTTAGGTTGATCCAGGTCGATACTTAACGCAGAGTCCCCAATGTTGGATTTCCCATGGAACAGCTCATATTAGGGATGGGTCCTGATACCCGAGTACCCGAGTACCCGAGTACTCGATCGGACGTCCGAGTACCGGTTATCGAAATAGGTGTTCGAGTACTCGATTATAATAATGTTAATATTCACTTATTAAACGTAATGTTATTTATCATTGCTATTCGTTTTCATTTATGCGTTTGTTTTGCGTTCGTTTGCACCCTTAAAAGCGTATGCAAGTTTAAACAAAACTTGATGAATTCAATTGCTTTGTGTATTTTAAGAAAATTATTTTGGGTTTCTTTTAAGTATAGTAACTCGATTCCTTCAAATATCAAATAGTAATATAGAGGCCAAGACAAATGCATGTTGGTACTTATAAAATATATAAAGTAATACCCCCGTCAGACCGGACTTGCGTCTTTACTGCGCTACTACGGCGACGGAAAATGGGACCAAGGTCGCTATAAGCGTGGTACAAGCGTGGTGGAAACGCCAGTCATCGTGCTGTGGTCGCCATGGTTCCAGGTCAGATCGTCGAGCCTTTGCGTTTGTTTTGAATATGCTCAAAACAAACGCCGTGACTCGGTGATCATTGTCGACCATGGCGACCAGAGCAAGGTGTCTGGCTTTTCCACTACGCTTGTACCACGCTTATAGCGACATTTGGCCCAATTTCCGTCACCATAGCAGCACAGTAAGGACGCCAGTCAGGTCTGACGGGGGTATTGTTATAAATTCGCCGTGATAACGTGATATAAACGCCGTGAGGTCGCGATACACGTAGAGGACACGTGGTAAGAACCCCATGAGCTTGTTTTGATAAATGACGTATTTTTTTTCCCGGCTATACATTGAGTCGCGTCTAACAAAAACCAACATTAAAATCAATGACTGTCACAGTTACTATCAAATGTCATACTTCTAAAGTAAATTGTTTAAAGACAGTGTGCTTCCCATGTGAAATCATAGATATTAGTGTGACTACCAACGATGGCAAACACGGGACAACCTGATCAAACTGGACAGGCTTATATGAACACCGGCTGGACACAGAGACATGAAGGTCGTTTTTGTATGGTGTTGCTTGTTCGGGCGCCCAGAGACAAGTCTTAGATAACTTATTTATAGAAAGTTTACTTAGATTCATTTGACATGTACCCATTTTCAGACATATTTAGACTTTAACAGCAAATGGATTAACATTTGATAGCATCGTGACAAAAGGAGAAATTGATACAACCTCGCATCATAGTATTCATTATATTTTCTTTTTAAAAGGTTATCGAAATTTGGCCAGGAAATGCGTCAAACCAGATATTTTAACGTGACCGTGTACGACAAGCGAAAGAGAAATGTTGACTAAAGATCAGCAGAGGTCAAACACAATTAATTAAACACTAGATATATTTAATAGTCCAGAACGTTACAGGCAACATGTACCATGTAGACATATCGTGTGATGCCCTTAAAAGCGTTAACTATAGAAAATATGCATGCAAACCTCGTCTGGCTTTCTGTTATCTTCACTCATTGCTGCCTCTACTCCCGCTAAAAACACAGGAATGACATGAAATTACCATTTTTAACTAATAAATAATAAGTTATAATTTACAAGTTATGAATTATAATTAATAATTTATAACAAACAAATAATAAGTAACAAATGTCCCTCCAGGGTTTCCGTACATCCGTCATTTACGATAGCTCAAAAGAGCACGTCATTTTTGTTTACCTTTACTCAAATGTTTTACGAGGAATTTGAAATTTCGTTTCGTTTTTATGTAACAAAATAAAATATATAAACCAGAACACATCAACCCTCCCTTAACCCTGTCTCACATTCATTAATATACATCAGATGACTTTTAAAACATCTTGGCAAGAACAATGGAATATCTTCAGAAATGAAAATATAAATGAAAAAAAATAAAAAACTACCAACAGTTATTGGATAAAGTTGACAACCTTATGGCAAACGGAGAATTGCTCATTATGGGAAGCAGAGGCTTCACATTGCGTTAACATGAGGGAAAGGGTTAATGATTTAATATAATGATCTATACGCCTATGTATTTTGAACGATTCCCTCCCTGAATGTCGAGATACAGAGAGTTATATGTATATGAATTGTGTGAATACTGTGTTGGTTGATAAGTCGTTCGAGTTATTTCAGAATCCCTGCAGATACATTAACTGTGTTTCTTATCGATATACAAGGACTCTGCAGCAATTATCAAATTTCTTAACGATCTGTTAATTAATTAAAACACTTTGTATGACTTGAATGAGCAATTATAGCATGGAATGTCTCTGCCACACTATTTTTAACGTCAGCTGTAAATGCGCCAAAATGAGTTTTGCACGTGGAAAAGGGTAAATACTGAATAGCTATTCTGATCAAATAGTCTATTTCTAACGTTTTTCTTTAGACATATATATACGTTCTTCGTAAAATCCTAACGGTTTGTTTTCGTTTAATTATTTCAGCGCCGATTTGTTTAAAGTAGACTATTCCATGTTCAAAATCGGTTGTGTCCAATTCTCAATTAATGAATATTTTGGACTATTTTGGTAACTAAAAGGCAAACAATGCTGATTTCAGGTGCGACAGCTCGTTATGAGCTGACTCACCTGAATCTGCATTGTTTGCAAAAACCTCAATATTGCCCGTGGCGCTGAAAGAGTTAAACGTTGCCCTTGTGTTGTGTTTGTCATTTACGAGTGCTATAGATCGCGACACTACATATGATTTATAAGCACTAATGGCGTTTCAGTCACTAATTGGGCGGTTCTCCAGGAAAACTTACCTTAGCGTAATTATCACATATCCATTATCCACGAGAAAACAAACATTATGGACTTATGCTTAATGTATCGACCCAGATCAGCCTGTGTCTGCACTATTCGCTAACTATTCAGAGAATGTCTCAAGGGTGCGCAGGCAGTGATATCTGTTTGCATATTATATAAACAGATATCATTGCCTGCGCACCCATGCTATCCCATCAAATTAGAAACTTGAACTGTTTACTGGAAGTTTCTTGAGTCATTCTCCGAATATTTAGCGAACAGTGTAGATACAGATAAAACTGCGCAGATGCGCAGGCTCATCTGGATGTACACAGATCGCAAAAGCTTTAATGTTGGTTTTCGAAGAGCGTCGCTCACTCGTTTCTGAGGACCGTCGATATTAATTTCACGCATGGTTACTTTAATGTCGTGAATGGTAATAGTCCCAATGAGACGTGTTAATAACAACGAGGCTTTAAATATCCAATGACTATTCCATCGTCACGGCCCGTATTCAGCAATTATTCTTCCTATTATTCTTCAAGTATTTTAAATTTAAAATAAAACAAAAGATCAAATAAGCTTTAGCATAATGGCGTAGACCAGACGATCACACACTGTGTTACTTTACGAATTTACGAGCAATTTCTCCTTTTGCCACAATGTTTTCAACTTTGTTCAGTAATTATACCTACAATTATAGAAGTTTTTTTAGCAGACATTTTCAAAGTCGGCTGCTGCAGATTTGCTGTAAGTGGGAAAAGGGTTAACCCTTTCATTCATACAACAAATCTGCAGCATACGACTTGGAAAGCATGTAAGCGAAAATATGGAAACTATCTATCAAAGAAAGAATAATTTTCAAATTAAGTTGAAAATATTGTGGCAAAGGGTTAAATTGCTCCTTATGAGCGATTTCGACTTTTGCTACAATGTTTTCAAAAGTCGTCTGCTGCAAAGGCGTCAGAAAGCGTCTGTAAGATAATAAATTGTTTATTAACGTGACATGTGTCAAACATATTTTGGTTAACAATATAATATAAAAACAAAAATTAACCCAACCCGGCACTTTGGACCTATAAGTCACCGTTATTTGTATACATATATACATATTTGCATATTATGATATAAAGTCACATGACATATGTGCTGTCTTTTGTCCGATGTTTTCAGAAATTGCTGAGTATGGACACTTTGAAAACGTCGTTTAATGGAACCAAACTTTCCCGGAGTAGTGACATTTGTATTTTGGAAAGGGTTAAAACTAATATGTTATTCGTTGTTCCGTTATACATTTCATTAAGAAAGCTAAGAATCCGACGAGTTCAGGAGCGTAGCTTTGCAATAATCAATGTCTAGTCCGTCTCGTGAGAAAAATCAACACTGTGGACTCTGCGTAAAGTATCGACCTGGATCAGCCCAAGCATGCCATACAGGCCTACCCGGATAGACACTTTTCGCCTCCTGTGGATTTTCTGTTTCAGGAATCACTACTCTATACATCTATCCCCCTAAGACGGAATGTGTGTCGGCCGGATCAGTCTGCGCGGACAGCGCAGGCTGATCTGGACGATACATTACGGAGATGTCTATCGCCGCAGCTGCATTTTAGGGCATTTTGAAAAAAATGTGTAGGCAAGTGCCTACTGTGCCTAAAGGGAGCTACGCCCCTGGAGTCGCTAATTGAGACACCTACTCTTCAAAGTAGTGCTGTTTGCACGGACCAATTAACATCACGTGCACGTGTACCTAGCTCGTCTATATAAAACAATGATAAACGATTCAGGTATCTGCATCTATATCGAATCCCGCCGAGCCTCGGTAGCGTAGTCGGTAGCGACGCCGGCAGTCAATCAAGGGGTTGTGAGTTCGAATCCCAGCTCGACCAACATCCTTTCCGACGTTTGACAAAAGTCACTGTGGCCTGCGTCATTTGTCTTTTAGCAATGGGCTGTTTAACAGTCTATGTGGAAAAGCAGCCAGTTGCTTTGAAAGTATGTTGTGTGGTGTACTGGTGTGGGAAAACCAGGAAACGCATGAACGCATGAATTGGTCGCCGTGATATGACTGAAATAGTGTTGAAAACGGCGTTAAACCCTAATCAATCAACTATATCGAACCCAATCAATTAAATGCAGGACACGGATATCATTAATCATTTTTTTGGATAAGCTTGTCATATATCTATAAATATTTAAATACACTTGTGACTTAACCCTTTCCCAAATACAACACATCTGCAGCTGAAGACTTTGAAAACGTCTAGGCAAACCTAAGGAAGCTATCTTTAAATTACTGAAAAAACAATTGTTTTATAAAGTTAAAAACATTGTGACAAAGGAAAAAAAAATTCTTTTTGCCACAATGTCTTTAAACATTATCTGCAACGTCACCTGCTGCAGAAGCATAATAAAACGTCTGTATGTGGGGAAAATATGGAAACAATTTTAAGTTATGCGATGCAGTAGATTGACTAGACTGTTGCAAATAAGGTTTGAACATGAATACCCATACTGACTGAGAAGTTCGGTCTTACATAAAGGTTCGCAATAAGCTTGGCTGTTCTGTGAAAGAGAGTTATGGCTAAATTAAGTTTGTTTATGGTTCGGGTAGGGTGTCTCATGAGATGGGTTGTAGAAGTAAAAATAAACATTTGATTGTGGGGTACAGTCGGTTAGACTTACAGGAAAGTCGGGTCTGCCAAAGGTAGCAATAATGTATTGTATATAGATAATTGCAATTCTTCAGAATGATCCTAGATATACAGAACGCTATATTGCACGCATTGGTATTTCAATATCAACAGTTCATTTCTTTTTAAAGACATTTTTAGTGGTTTATTTAATGAACTACGAGACTTGTCGCCCAGTAACAAGTTTTGAACATGTTCAACTGAAAAAAAGCAAAAAAAGCAAAGGGAGATTTCTTTTTCTTTCCGAAATTAAACAAACATCCTACCTGGTCGTTACTATCGAACGCGACAAGCTCATGGTTCGAAGGCGCATATTTAGGAATGCGAACTCTCCATTGTGTGGTCGGCATTTCGACGGACCATTTATTGTTCACACGCAGAAGGAAATTCGAGAAGAAAATAATGAAAGAAAGGTAACTTTTGAAAATATCTTATGCCTCCCATAAGAAAACAAGTGTGAACATATATATTTAATTGACATCACTTCACCCTTCCTGAAAGTGTGTTTACGCCGCTTTAACACGTTCCCTCCTGCAGACGCATTTTGACGCAATAACAGCAGACGACTATTGAAAACATTATGGCCAAAGGTGAAAATTGCTCATCATGAGCAATTTCTCCTTTGGCCACACTGTTTTCAACTTTTTTTTAACAATTAAGCCATCTTTTTTATGAATATTTTTCAGGTTTTTGTCACTATTTTTTCAAAGTCATCTGCTGCAGATATTTTGTATGTGGGAAAGAGTTAGCAGTATCTCAGTTAAATCCCGGCGTTTCCTTTGTTAATAACGAGTTCTTACGTTACTATTCATCCTTAAACGAAAGATCAGTCGGTAAGACTTTCTCTGAGCACCATTACCACCATTGTACTCGACCGTGGAACGAGCCCTTGTCTCCCGCCTTCAGGGCGGCTCTAGCCAACCACTTCGATTCGGAGACGTCCCTTTAGGGAATTTATATCACACATTCTATTCAAATTATTGATTTTTATCAAACTAAGAAAACCGATACCGTTTTGATCCTGTTTTAGAAGTATCTATTGGGATAAATTGATTTTAGAGTTGAAATGTGTACCAATAAACTAACTGAGCATGTTCTCAACTCCTTATTTGACCTTATAAACCTATGTTGTTGGTACTCAAAAAAAATCGTCTCATTGAGACGATTATTTTGAGTACTCGCATCATAGGGTTTGGTTGGATTATAAGAGAGATATTGTTGGGAAAAGAGTTGTATACGCCTTCTTATCAGGACCTCTGTTAAACATAGCCTTACTGGTACATGTACTGGTCCTATTCAACTTATAATTCAGAGATAACTTCGCAGTATAAGGATACAAATTGACATTGTATATGACCTAAGTGGTTGAATATTTTTTATAAATTAATCATGATACAACAAATAGAAACAAATACATGCATTTTGTTGATATTAAGACTACTTTTCCCTCCAACAAAATTACCCCACCTTCTTATTTTCCATGTATCTCAGAAATGGACATAGCATGCAAACCAATATTATGCATGTGTAAGTGCAATACATCAATAGGGATTCTCACAACAAATTGAGAAAAATCTTAATGCATCAGGAGTGATACCTCCATGTCATGGTTTGCAGATTGAAACACTGTTTCAGCATTCCCTAGTACATTAAACATATGTCGAAACCTGTTCAGAGCAACAATTGACGGATGTAAAAGAAACGCAGCTGTTCTATAGAGTTGTTGCTCTTGAGAGGTTAACCCTTTCCTTGATCGAACAACATTGCGTCATTTCAGATGGTAAACATTGTAAACATTGTAAACATTGTAAACACGCGATGAATTGCTCGTAAAGATAGCAATTTCTCATTTTCCCGCAATGGCTTCCATACCATTCCCAAAGTAATATTTCTGTTTGTTAATTTCTCAGTTTAGGGGAGATAGTTAAACTGTTGTTCTAAAGAGTGTTTCGTTGAAGAACACTTCGCAACCTTTATTATCTCAAACCACAATTATGGTAGACGAGATAAACAATAAATAGTAAACATGCAGTTGTCACGAGACATGATTGGGGGGGGAGAGAGAGAGAGAGAGAGAGAGAGAGAGAGAGAGAGAGAGAGAGAGAGAGAGAGAGAGAGAGAGAGAGAGAGAGAGAGAGAGAGAGAGAGAGAGAGAGAGAGAGAGAGAGTATAGTATGATTAGTGTGTAGACACAGATCAGACTTGTACACTGATATTAGTCCACACTGTTCTCTGTTAAATGAGGTGCAGGATAAATATTAATTTAATAGGTTAATAAATTTTGTTATGATTAAATGTGTTAACAAGAGTTAAATTTTCTATTTATATGTGATTAATAGCTCTATTGTTTACACAGTTTTAGAGCGTATTCTGGTTTTGTGTTTTGTATTTAAGAGAGGCGCAGTTTTAGAGGATATACGGTATTGGTACAGCAAATCTGCAACAGACGAATTTGAAAGTATCTAGGTAAAATGTGAAATATCGCTATATAAGAAATGTTGTATACTGAAAAGAGTTAAAAACAATTTCTCCTTTTGCCACAATATTTTCAAAAGTCGTCTGCTGCAGAGGCGCCAGAAAGCGACTGTATGATGCAAAGGGTTAACACGAGGTTGAATATTTGCATTTGAATGTAACGCTTTAGTCGCTTACTGCGTTAAAATAAAACGGAACCGGTTTAGTTCAGAAACGGAACTTACTGCAAATATTGATATTTGAAGTAGTCCACAACAATACATCGTATATAATTGGAATATTTGTACATTTTCCCACTTGCTGGTGCATTTTAACGCATATAAAGTAGTAGACGACTTTTGAAAGCATTGTGTCAAAAGTAGCGATTGATCATTATGAGTAATTTCTCCTTTCGCCACACTGTTTTCAACTATTTTCAAAAATTGTAATTTCATTTATGGATAGAGTGTCTCATCATTTTTCCAAAATCTTTTAAAAGTCGTCTGATTTGTTGAATGTGAGAAAGGGTTTAACCCTTTCCCACATACAACAAATCTGTAGCAGACGACTTTGAAAACAGAGTGACAAAAACCTGAAAGATCTCCATAGAAGATAGCTTAATTGTTTAATAAAGTTGAAAACATTGTTGTCAAAAGAGAAATTGCTCATCATGACCATTTCACCTTTGGCCACAAATTTTTCAAAAGTCGTCTGCTACTATTGCGTCTGCAGGTGGGAAAGAGTTTAACACATTCTGGGCTGGGGCTGGTGAAAAGGGGTTAAAGTGATGTGCGCGCAAACATCTCAAACCAACTTTTTCTCACGCAAAGTCACGCCCCTGTGGCTTGGTTGACACTCAATTAGAATGGCAGCCACACAGTCTGATCCGGCTTAATGGGTCTAAACAATATGTATTTGTATCTCGATTTAAATATACGGTGTGGGACCAATTTCACCTTTCTTGACCGCCGTGATTTGACACAGTCTGATCCGGCTTAATAGGTCTAAACAATATGTATTTGTATCTCGATTTAAATATACGGTGTAGGACCAATTTCCTCTTTCTTGATCGCCGTGATTTGACATTGGATGTTGAAAGCGGTGTTAAACCCAAAACATACACACAAAGCCCGTCCTTCGTTGTGTAACACAGTCTTTCGTGTAACAAATGAGCCGTCCCGCGAGAAAACCAACAGTATGGCTTCTGCGTAATGTATCGACCAAGATCAGCCTGCGCAGTCCGCGCAGACTGATACGGGCCGACACATTCCGTCTCAGGGGGATAGAGGTATAGAGTAATTATTCTTGAAACAGAAAATCCACAGGATGCGAACAGTGTCTATCCGGGTAAGGCTACGCGGCATGGTTAGGCTGATCCGGGTCGATACTTTACGCAGAGTCCACAAAGGTGGGTTTCTTGCGGGCCGGCTCAAATGACAAAATATTTGAGGAGAGCAGTCCAACGAGTTTAACACCATTTATTGCCCGGCATTACTCTTTTCGGTAGCTCAATCGGTTGCGACGCGAGCTGGCAATCCAGGAGTTGTGAGTTCGAACCCCAGCTCGTCCAACATTAGTTTAAACTTATTTATTTTACATCGATTGCGAAACAAGCTTTCAGCCTATATTAATCACGCTCGATGTCTGCTTCATGGGGACTTAACCAGTACTCACACCGTTTGTGTGGAAAAATCCCAAAGTCAGGACCCGCTCATCACGGGACTCGAACCAGGGACCTTTGATACAAGAGGCCGACGCTCTACCTCTGCACCACTGTCGTCCAACATTATTTCCTATGTTTGATGAAAGTCATTTGTCCTTCACCAGTGGGCTAACAGTCTATGTGAAAAAGCAGCCAGTTGCTTTGAAAGACTGTTGTGTGGAGAACCTGGTGTGAGAAAGTCAGGAAACCCATGAGTAGGACATGGCCGCCGCGATATGTCTGAACAATTGTTGAAAGCGGCATAAATCACCAATCAATTATTCGCCCTTTCCACATGAACACGCATTTTGACGTACCTACAGTAGACGACTTTTGATAACATTGTAGTAAAAGGAAAACATCTTCATAATTGGGAATTACTTATTTTGCCGCAATGTTTTCAACTGTATACAATAATAATATTAATAATATTATTTTTGAGATTTGAGTTAGAATATTTTTCCATAAATGATTGGAAGCCGTCTGCTGCATACTTGTTGTCATTTTGTCAAATCAACATTGTGGACTCAGCGTAAAGTATCGACCCGGATCAGCCTAAGCATGCCACACAGGCGTACCCGGATATACACTTTTTGCCTCCTGCATTTTGGAGCTACGCCCCTGTGAGTTTTACGTAGTTGTGATGTCTTGACGTGGATGCGTCATGTGGTACTAACACTCTGTGTCACGGTAAGTGTTCAAGTGTTGCAAAGCGTGACATTATAAATGTAATATTTACATATATGTTTTCGATAGAATATATTATGTAATAAAGTGACGACTACACTGGGTCCCAGACTCGGTAATTCACTGGGTGCCAGACTCAGTAATTCACTGGGTGCCATACTCGGTAATTCACTGTGTGCCAAACTCGGTAATTCACTGGGTGCCAGACTCGGTAATTCACTGGGTGCCAGACTCGGTAATTCACTGGGTGCCAGACTCAGTAATTCACTGGGTGCCAGACTCGGTAATTCACTGGGTGCCAGACACGATCATTCACTGGGTGCCAGACTCGGTAATTCACTGGGTGCCAGACTCGGTAATTCACTACTTGCGATGAGAGATGAATGTCAATATTTTTAAGGCTGCATCGACCGGTATGGTGATTAAAACGCCCGGTTCGTGAGCGATAAACAAACAGGGTTTGATCCTTGGTTTGATCACATAACAAACTTTAAAAAGAGCGCCCTGGAGTGAACGCCAACGCTCGTCTGATTTGTCTAAGTCGAAAAAGGTGCATTACTGAATAATTATAAAAGCCAGAGCAATGTGACTTGGTATAGACATGCGTCATGTTCCTGGAAACATGTGTAAACTATTTTTGAGCTATGAGGTAAGGTTAAAGTTGTGTGACGACACAGACGCAGACGACGACGACGACGACGACGACGACGACGACGACGAGAAACAGACGAGCTACAATTGCAGCTTTGGCTTCTTTCTTGGTATTCAATGTTGCAATGATGACATAACGATTGCTCCGCCGGATTCGGGATAGATACTGTGTGTGGTAGTACTCGTTATTTACCAAGGAAACGCCGTGGTTTATCTGAACTACTGTAAAATGCCATGTCAACCTGTCCAAGCCAATTAAACAGACCCAATACTATTTGGACTTAAGCGATAAATATGGTCCGACAGATTCACCTATCCTTCATTCAGCTCAAGCTCCGTTAAACTCTTTCATCACTGGAGTGCATAACGAACTAATTAAATGCCGTTTTATCATTTGTCATAGGCTATTCGATACGTGATGTAGGCTTTGCATTATTAATCCACACTACATTAAGGTAATATATCACATAGTATCTCACTTTTATACATGAAGACAAAGTCCGTACGTATTAAGCATAGATTGCGAAGTGAAATTCTGAACTTACATCGTAATTATATACATTGAAGGCTGAAATTTCCTCATAATGCTTTTAATTAAGGCTATGCAATAATAATACTTTCTTTTATACTTGTTATAGAAATTGTTTTATATTTTAGCCTAGATATCTGCATCAGATTATATTAGAAGTGATATTCGAGCTCAATGTTGTGAGGGATATTAATCCTCCGTAAATGGCCTGTTGTCACACCTAGCCGATTTGGCTCGCCGGAGCTATAACGGAGCACAAATTTAGCAAGTTTCTGGGACCTGTAAAAGTTCGGCAGCGCAACGGTATCACCTCGCTAATAACGGTAGTACATCGTCAGGACATCGTCAGAACATCGGCGAGAAATTAGCAACGGCAGGCGACGTTGTAAACTTTTGAACATCCTCAAAAGTGTCTGGTTAATGTCGGTAGAGCACCGGTAGCGTCCCGTAATAGATCGGCGGCTCTCCGGTGGCATCAATGTGCTTTCTCGACGGAGCTCCGCCGATTTTTTCGCCGTTGTTAATTGTGTGCTCGGTTTTAGTCCCGGCGAGGTACATCGGTAGTGTGTGACAGAGCCTTAATTTAAGGGATATCTGTTCACAGCGTTATAAGTGATATGCATTCCCAATGGTGTAAGGGATATCTGTTCACAGCGTTATAAGTGATATGCATTCCCAATGTTGTAAGGGATATATGTTCACAGCGTTATAAGTGATATGCATTCCCAATGGTGTAAGGGATATCTGGTCACAGCGTTATAAGTGGTATGCATTCCCAATGGTGTAAGGGATATCTGGTCACAGCGTTATAAGTGATATGCATTCCCAATGTTGTAAGGGATATCTGTTCACAGCGTTATAAGTGATATGCATTCCCAATGTTGTAAGGGATATCTGGTCACAGCGTTATAAGTGATATGCACTCCCAATGGTGTAAGGGATATCTGTTCACAGCGTTATAAGTGATATGCATTCCAAATGTTGTAAGGGATATTTTTTCACAGCGTTATAAGTGATATGCATTTTGAACATCCTCAAAAGTGTCTGGTTAATGTCGGTAGAGCACCGGTAGCGTCCCGTAATAGATCGGCGGCTCTCCGGTGGCATCAATGTGCTTTCTCGACGGAGCTCCGCCGATTTTTTCGCCGTTGTTAATTGTGTGCTCGGTTTTAGTCCCGGCGAGGTACATCGGTAGTGTGTGACAGAGCCTTAATTTAAGGGATATCTGTTCACAGCGTTATAAGTGATATGCATTCCCAATGGTGTAAGGGATATCTGGTCACAGCGTTATAAGTGGTATGCATTCCCAATGGTGTAAGGGATATCTGGTCACAGCGTTATAAGTGATATGCATTCCCAATGGTGTAAGGGATATCTGGTCACAGCGTTATAAGTGGTATGCATTCCCAATGTTGTAAGGGATATCTGGTCACAGCGTTATAAGTGATATGCATTCCCAATGTTGTAAGGGATATCTGTTCACAGCGTTATAAGTGATATGCATTCCCAATGTTGTAAGGGATATTTGTTCACAGCGTTATAAGTGATATGCATTCCAAATGTTGTAAGGGATATTTGTTCACAGCGTTATAAGTGATATGCATTCCCAATGTTGTAATGTATATTACAGTGATGTAACGGATATACATTCAGAGTGATGTAACGGATACACATTCACAGTGCTGTAACGGATATACATTCACAGTGCTGTAACGGATATACATTCACAGTGATGTAACGGATACACATTCACAGTGATGTAACGGATATACATTCACAGTGATGTAACGGATACACATTCACAGTGATGTAACGGATACACATTCACAGTGATGTAACGGATATACATTCACAGTGATGTAACGGATACACATTCACAGTGATGTAACGGATATACATTCACAGTGATGTAACGGATACACATTCACAGTGATGTAAGGAAAAATCGTTTCGAATGTTGCATTGTAATCCGTTTTCATTGATACATTCGAAATTTGACACTTTTGCATCAGACGATGTTTTTTTCTAACGCAGTGTGAGAATAAGTAAAAGCGTCTCAATATCGATCACGTTATTACATATTGATGATAACTTTGAGAAGTACCATTACCTGTTCCTGGTTCCTGATCAAAGTTAACTTTAATGTCTGTTATCTACAATGGCTTATTGTAGACACAAATTGATAGTCAGATAGATACTGAACCGTCTACCTACCGACCTATTTAACGGAATTATCTCCCTTTTTCAATGTTTATTGTTTTTGTCATATTTCACACTTATAAATGAAATAAGACAATGGCATCATCTCCAGCAAAAGTAAACTACTAATTTGTAGTATGATTGTTTAAATTGGTGTATCCAGTTGTATTTGTGTTCATCTTCCCATATTGTTATACTAAGGTTCATAATTCACCACTCATTGAGCTCTATGGTTTGTTTTCGTGTATTGATAATGCAAGCAAAAAGCGAATTTTGTTTATTTTCCTCAATGTTTGATCTTCAGGCTTGGTTCAGCCAAGCCCCGATAGCTCATTCAGTAGCGACGCGGGCTGTCAATCTAAGGGTTGTGAGTTCGAATCCCAGCTCGGCCAAAATTCATTTTAACGTTTGACAAAAGTCACTGTTACAAGCGTCATAATTCTTCCATCAATGGGCTAACAGTATTTGTGGAAAAGGAGTCAGTTGCTTGGGAAGTCTTTTGTGTGGATTACTGGTATGGGAAAGCCAGAAAACATATGAATATGTGAACTGGCCGCCGTGGTATGACTGAGAAATTGTTGAAAAGGGGATTAAACCCTGACCAATTAATCAATCAATCAATCAAGTTTGGTATGTAGCTTACTTGTGACCTTTAGATGTGAAGTGCATAAGAACCATAACTCTAGTGTGCATATATTGTCATTTTTGTTTGTTCAGTGAATGTCTCATTTATTAAACATCATGCGGACGACACATGTGTACCTTGGAAGCCTCTCGCTATTGTCGGCTTAACCGATGTACGCTAATGAAATAATGTTGATTTCAAACCAGACAGGCAATAAGACCGCGGATCGCCAGGCGCAACACTCCTGGTTACCTTGGTATCGCCCCGGTAATAATGACATGTAAAATAGATAAATCCTTTTCTTGCCCACATTTGTCAGATCTCCTTTAACGACTGATCTACGTTCGTTAACCAGTATATTTACACAGTGCAAAACTAACCTAAATATTTTCTACTTTTAAGAAACTTTCTTCCTTCATGAAGTCGAATCTGAACTCCAAAAACATTGTGGAACTGACGACCTATCTCCTTTTCCCAAGATAATTTCAACACGTTTTTACAAGTAAACTTATTTTCGGTCTGATATTTCCAAATATACGATACTAATTATATCATATGTATAGAAACGCTGATAAATGTTAAGGGTTGGAATTCAGTCCATCAGTCAATATTGATCTATGGCATGGAATATACAGATACAATAGTCCCACAGAGTTGTTAAGGTTGTCACAATGCCATGCGTTAAAAGCGTACATGGAATGCATTTATTTAAATATGTTTATTTTATTTAACTTTTTGTGAAATATAATCGTTTCCGAATTGAAAATTTGAATTCAGGAAAATTTAATATTTGCTTTATTTTAATCTAAATGTCATTATGAAATCAAACAATGATCATGCCTTTTAATCGAAAATGTGAATTTATGAAAGATTAATAAATGCAAATCACCTGATTGTCAAAGGATGTTACAGCGTATAAAACTACCGGTGTGGGTAAAATTAGGTATGTCTTATATTTTCATTATTAAAGAGTAATAGATAATTATTTCTATTTTTAAGGCTGTTGGTTTGAATGAAGTTTGAACGTCAATTTTAATAGTTATTCGGTTATTTGACAGCTTTTTCTGGAAACATTACAAGCATTAATGCTTTTATGTATGAGTCGTCCTTGGAGAAAAACAACATGATGGACTATGCGTAGTGTATCAACACAGATCAGCCTGCGCTGTCTGCGCAGGCTAATCCGTTCCGACACATTCCGGCACAGGCTAATAGATGTATAGAATAATGATTCCTGAAACAGAATAAAACTGCAGGCGACTTTGAAAACGTCTTGGCAAAAGCACAGAACATTTCTTGAAATGAAAGAACAATATTTGAATAGAGTTGAAAACATGGTGACAAAAGGAGAAATTGATCGTTTTGAGCAATTTTTTCTTTTGTCGCCATGTTTTCAAAAAGCCGTCTGCTGCAGAGTCGTTTGAAAGCGTCTCTATGAGGTAAAGGATTAAAGTGTTTGGTATGACTCGATCTGGTATGGAATACTAGTCACCCTCTACCATGTGTTAACGGACAGTGAATAACCGGTTTGCATTTGCTAGTACTCGGATCTAGACTAGATAAATAATGTTAAAATGCGATCTAAAAGTATGAAACTTTGTTAAAGAAATAATTGTGACTTTTGGACTTTTGGACACTCATACAACAATACCCCCTTTGCGAGCATTGCCTATCCTGATTCCTTGGCGCACCTCCCATAATCGTATGGTGTCGTCTCCTTTATTGTTCGATATACACGAAACCGTCTCGGTGGTGTAGTGGACGAGCCTTTGCATCGGTAGCGGGAGGTCGCAGGTTCCATTTCCGGTCGGGTCATACCACAGACTTTTAATGTATGGGAGTAATTGCTGCCCTCCTTGGTGCTCAGGGTTGCGGAGTTAGCGTTAAGACTGAATGACTGGTGTCAGGATAAATGGACTATCAATACTGGAAACACCGTGATATAACTGAAACATTGTTGAAAGTGGCGTAAAGCACCAACACAAATGTATCAATTAATCGATATAAACGATGCTAATCTTAAACACCAGGCGACGCGGGCTGTCAATCCATGGGTTGTGAGTTCGAATCCCAGCTCGGCCAACTTTCTTTCCGAGGATTGACAAAAGTCAATGCGACATGCGTCATTCGTCTTCCACCAATGGGCTAAGTCTTGTGGAAAAGCAGCCAGTTGCTTGGGAAGATTGTTGTGTGGAGTACTGGTGTGAGAAAACCAGGAAATGCATGAGTAGGTGAACTGGCCGCCGTGATATTGTTGAAAACGGGGTTAAACCCCAATCAATCAATCAATCTTAAACACAGAACAACTTTATGAATTATCCTTTGAAGCAGGACAAAACTTATAATTTTATATTTGTCAGGAGTTAGTTTTCTTTTCCTTTTCTTTTTTGTACTTTTCATAATATGGAATTATTGCTCCTTGTATCTTGTACAAACTTTGCTTTAACTTTTAAATGTGCCGATCTGTGTATATCTGGATCCACCGTGTCAATCTGGATCAACATTGATCATAATGGCATGTGATTGTATTTGCTGATGTATGTCTCATATACAATTTCATGTCAACGTTATGCCTTAAGTTTATTTTAACCACTGTTTTATACGACTCGTCTACTAGGATATTCGGAAGAGTCATGCACTGGAAAAGTCAACCTTAGGTATTGATGACAAATGTAGTTAAAAAGCCGTCAGTATATTATGCTGTATATGGTTGCTGGTTTCTTCCATCTCCATCTCCATCTTCCATGTTGGTGCACCTACTTCTGAAATCAACACGCCACGCCAACACGCTACACGTCAACACGACGAGTACAGAATTGACATTCAGGCGTGTATGCTCCCCCGCCCGCCAGTACACAAACACACTTACATGCCATTACGCCAAAATACTCTAACAATACATTTTTTGTATTTGGCGTATTCGTAAACTTTCGTGTTGATTGGGGCAAATGGACGCCAGAGTGACAAATTTATTTTTCGTGTTAACACATCACAGTCTTTCTAGTGTGTTGGCGCCCTGCATATACACTCACACACACACACACACCAACACAAGATGCCAGAAATGTTGTCTTATCTAAATTTTCAAAGATTTATTGGCAAACAGTGCATGGTCTGTTCCATCTGAGCGAATGCGCGCACTGATGCGGCTCAGACTCAACCGTGTGTGTAAGGACAGACGCTGCATGAAAAAGGACATCCGTGCAGACTGAAAATGCAATTTTGAGTACAAGACTGTATCCGTTTTCCTCGTATGGTAATATGTAAAAATAAAGTATGAAGATAAGATGTTCTATTATGATGCAGCGTTTAAAAGATGCTAATTAAATGAAAGTAAAAGCTATGCTATAGCAATTACTCATTAATTGTCTAAATTGTTCGATAGCCAGGAGTATTGTCTGTTAGTTCAAAAAGACAGTGTTTATTATTAGTGATGCAAATGTCAATATTACATGTGAATAGTCTTGAGCGAAAATGATTTCGTTTGCATATATACAATGTATAGCGTTATTTACATCTAGAAAAACTAACGCTGTGATCAATAACCTTCAAATGAATCAATATATTCAAGCACACTTTGGGATATCTTATTATTTTACTAAAAACACGGAGAAACTGGTTGTTGCACAATTTTAAATACTCAATTTAATGATTTTTTCAATCTAACTCCATGTTAATTGTGTTCAGCAAAAAAGACAAGTTTCTACAACAAATGGAACAGCCTTATTTGTTATCTTAGTAGACATAGGAGTCAGTAGAGCTTGAATGCAAATGTTAATAAAGACTTTGCTTTTTCACGAGATGCATGCCTTTTCCTACAAGTAAACACATTCGTTGTCAATATTATTCAGATTCTATTATTTCTTTAATATCAAACCATGTGCTCGGTACTATTTATTTTTTTTTTCGCTGTTCCACACATATAGGTTTATCCACCGTACGTAAAGCTTATTTGTATTCATGTGTCTAAATATGGTATCAAACTATGTGCTTAGTACTATTTATTTTTTATTTTTTCGCTTTTCCACACATATAGGTTAATCCACCGTACGTAAAGCTTATTTGTATCCATGTGTCTAAATATGGTATCAAACTATGTGCTTAGTACTATTTATTTTTTATTTTTTCGCTATTCCACACATATAGGTTACTCCAGCGTACGTAAGATAAAAGCAACTGCTAATAACATAAAATTGGGTTTAAATGACAAATACGTTATAGTGAAGTTGAACATTTGTATAAGAATACTTTTGTCCGTGATATTAGTGAAATAAAAAGATACCCCGAATTGTGTTTAGATATATTGATGCATTTTAATATTATTGAGCAAAACGTAAGCTTTTATAGATGTAAAATGCGCTATACATGTGAATGCGAATACGACTCATGCGATCCTACGCATGCGTGCAGTGTAACCATAGCCTTGCACTACCCAGTCTGTCCACATGTAGACAACAAGTTAACCCTTTCCCACTTGCAGACGCATTCAGACGCATTGGCAGCTGACGACTTTTGAAAACATTGTGGCCAAAGCTGAAATTGCTCATGATAAGCAATTTCTCCTTTGGCCACAATGTTTTCAACTTTATTTAAGAATGAAGCTATGTTTTATGGAAAATTTTCAGGTTTTTTCACTATGTTTTCAATGTCGTCTGCTTCAGATTTGAAGTATGTGGGAAAGGGTTAAACAACAACAACACCGATGAAATAACTTCATAACAACATCCTATCAACATTTGTTTGGTGCGATATCTTAAGGTGATATGTATTATCATTTATATTCATCTTTTACAGGGTTGATTTTGATTGGGGTTCACACACTGTTGGTTCACACCTGTGAGTATTTTATTTCATACTATTGTAGTACTCGTCATTATAGTCACCTCAATGCATGTTTTTCGAACGATAAGATGCCATTTTCGAATTAACGCATGTTATGTAGGAGCATCTAACATTATGAGAATGTGTGATATTCAATGAAAATAATTGGTGCATAGTAACAATTTCTTGGAAGTGGCTTTATTGACAACATTTGACAATATTTGCGTTTTCAAAATGGTAGATCGATGTGCGTAAATATTCATTTTGGATTTGACCTAAAATAATTAGGCTATTTATGTCCCTAGAATGGTGTTTTTATACGAAGATAATATTAAATGCTGTATATTTTAAACATCTCTTAATAGCATGAATAAGATCATGGAAATACGTATGCATGTAATGCTTTGTTTTATTAGAATCCACCTGAATCTCAATGATACATATTCAGAGCAGTTGAACAGGACACTTAAATGGATTTATTTGTTATTTCGTCATTGTTTTGACATCAAAAGTGGTGCATTGCAAGTTTATTGCTTATCACAGCACAGGCGCCTAAGTTTTCTTTTAATATTCTTTTAAAAAAACAAAAAAACCATACCTGGTAATACTTCTACAAATAGTCTTTATATGGTGTCAATGCTATAATAGTCTTTATATGGTCCATGTGCTATAATAATTACAAGACGAATGTTAGTGCCTCTGGTAATAAGTTAAGTATGACACAAACTTTTGAAGGAAAGCGAGAAGTCTATTCTCCTTCCAGTTTAGCAGAAGTATGATAACAAAGACGGAAGTATATTAACAAAAAAGTACGAAGTTATTTTAAAAAGTTTAAATGTAATTTTATATTCATGTATTAAAATGTTGCATGTGAGCTTTTAACCACTATCCTTTTAATATTAAGCAGATGTAGCGAATTATTAGAGTTCCTTGTTCGAATATGCCAATGGGATTAACTACCCGAGTCTAATGGTCGAAATGTCCTATAGCCTTTTTACTCGAGAGTTAACTTCCTTCTTAAATTTCATTCTCAAAATAGTCGATTGTATAAGCATTTTAAAGAAAGTATCAAAATTGAGCATTTATGAAATTATAAGAAAATGTTCACATGTATAGTCAACATATAGCAGGAATACAAAGCACATAATTAACAAACTGTATCGGAAGGAACGTTTTAAGTTTAAAAATTCAACAGATTTTTGTGGCGATTGGTTTGACAATCGCCACAATGCTAACAGAAACAACAACAACGAAAAATATTTACATAGTCGGTTTTGAACAATCGGTTGGTATTTTTTTTCCTTACTGCAAACTAATTTACTCACATCCTTTATAGTTCCATCATTGATGCAGAGACGTGATTAGTAATAATTATGTCAGTGCTACTTTGGTACCGGATTGTTACTAATATTTGAGTTTTATCGAGACATTATCTACATAGAGTTAAACTATGTAAATATTATCTTCGTCATGATTGGGCAGATAATAAATATCATTGCGCGTTCTATCTGCCTTTACAAATAACTTTGATGATATATATATATACAAATCTGGAAATTCCAAAAGGTTCTATAAATAGCTCATGAACTGGTTAGCTCAATAGTATAAACGCTTTATTGTGTAGTTGTTTAAATATATTTTAGCGGCTAGATGATAATACTGGTTTACAAAGGTTTAAAGAACACACGATGTCAGTGTGTACACACGTTATGTATACACGTCTGCACGTTCTAGAGTCAATTAGCAATCAGCCTAATTTAGTTTGGAGATCGAGCATTATAATATATGCCTATATTTTTATAAATTGGACAGTTCAGCAAATAGTGAAATTGTGCTTTTTGAGCATGTTTTGTGTTTGTTTTTGCACTCACATTATTCGAAGCAGTTTAACAACCTCAGAGACATATAAATACACTGTGTTTATATGTCTCTGACAACCCTCAATCATGCAATGTGAAGGGACTAAATTGAACGGACCTGTTTAATATCGGACATCATTGAAACAAACACCAAACTAATGGATACTGTTTTCTCTCCTTTCTTGATAATTTAGTCATTTCTAAAGTGTAAAAAATATTTTATCTTAATGTGGCCTAGCGACCTGGTGATGAACATGTGATTACCCGAACAATTTAGATTACAAATAGCCATTATAATGAGCTAAAACGGTAGTCTATCGAATACCAACTAGATTTTTCATAACTTTGGAATGGCCTAATTTTGAATACATCATGACCAATTTCAGAACGTAACTAATACAACCACCAAGACAACATTCTGGCAAACTAACATTATTCTACTGTCAAAAGATGCAGGGTTGATACATTGCAGGATTTTCCATACGATCGCCACTACAGTGCCATTGGCGCTTTGATTATAAATAGGCAAAAACCTTTCCCGAATTTCGGTGTCGTAAACCAAACAATTAAAAAAACGTAGTCTAGGATCTCGTCAGGGTCGTAAATCAAACTATTAAAAAAATCGTAGCCTAGAAAGTTGGGGAAATGTTATTAAATACAAATTAAATGTGTCTAAATATTTGAAATAACGGCATCTGTTTGTTTCTTAAATCAGTCAATCCAACTTATTGATTCATAAAGGTTGCTTTTTTTCAAACATATACTAGAGTTTTTCTTTACAATAATAATGCCGGTTGCTCTCTACTCGATTACGTCACCCTATGGAACACAATTCAAACATATTCCATACTGACGCCGCGCTTCCACGCGGCGTCAATAAGACCGTAATGTTTTCGTATGTGAAAACTTGGGGAGACATTATTATTGCGCGGGTGCCTCAGAACCAGTACATATATTGGTTGCGAAAAGACTGTCACTGGTGCAATGGGCTTGCACATGCGCCGTGTTTATCGCCTTGATCGCGCATGCGCCGTATTTTACCGTCAGCTCTCGGATATTTCCGTAGCAGTTCGTCACAAGACTGGTTCTCGTTAGAATTTATATGCGAGTAGGCTTTTTTTATAATTAAAATGTAAATTAAAACCATAGTTTAACGTGTACCGGCGTTAAGGTGGAATCATAGTAATCAAAGTAACGTCGTTTTCGACGTCAAAACGTATGTTTTTGTGAAAATAACAGTGTTGTTAAAGCAATCGCTACTACTGTCTTGTTTGAATTGGTATTCAAACACCAATAACACCGAATTATAGAGAAAACAGTTACCTGTGTCATGATATAAATTACATGTATCTACCATGACGATTCAGATAACAATACCCGATTTTAATGGAATGATTTCAAAGTAAATACATAATTTTTAATTTACTAAAAATTTACCCGAGTGATTTCTTTAAGAAGTACATATCATTACGATCACCCTTTCTACTACAAGTTATCAGAATTTCAAGAAAATCTGTAGAGCCGAGTTTTAGTAAATCAGAGTGCCGTTTTACCGATGTCTTGCGTCGGAACGCACATTGCGATATTTTAGCTGAAACGCAGTTTAAAATTGACAACTTTTTTTCCACAATAATCATCAATGGTATCATGAAATCTACTCCCTATAAAAAAGGGATATTTTGATTTATTTCTTCCCTAATAGCTATTTCATTTCAAATTATACAGTATATTTATGAAAAGACATAATACAGGATACAGGATAATCATAATTAGAAATCTGTGTATATATATTATATATATATATACGAGGAGTGATCCAAAAGAAATAAGACTTTCTTATTATTATTAATTCTTGTATTAGTTAATCCATATTTATGAAATTCATACCATATGTTATTTGTGTTTGCTTTACCTTATGGCGAATTGATATTTGAAAGACCCTGGTCAAATGAACAATTGAAAAATGCTAAATAGTAAAATTATATCACAACGTAGACACAAATCAAAATCAACATTTGAAATGTTTATTCAGTGAAGTTCACCAAACCAAGTGACAAGCAGTCACTAGCGATGTATACATACACATATTTGCATGGTTGGAGGGCAGAAATCAGTGGGAAACTAATATCACTTGCAAAAGAGCCAGTTCTGAGGTTGAAAGGATCAGTGTGAGTGTCGTTTTCCCCATAAGACTTTGGTCATTTATTACACATCACATGTTACGCATTTTGCTGAACAAAGTTTATGGAATGTCTTTAAGCAATGGCTTCTGGGGAAGTTGATGCAACAATTGAGTTGATATAATTGTTGTTAAAATATTTATTCACGTTTTCAAGCCTACACCTTTCCCTTAAAACGGCAACGTCAGAGTGACGACTACCTTGGCCCGCCTCCATTGTACTTACAATTTTCATAATCTCCCAGAAATGTTGTTTGTCAACCGATTATTCAAATATTTGTCATGTATGTAAGAGAAATGTTGACTGTTGAAAACAATAATGATTATTTTCTACAAGTTTGATTTGTGTCAAAATTATAACAATATTCTTATTACTTCTAGATCACCCGTCGTATATACTGACACATCTATTTTGCTGAGTAACTACCTGCAATGTACTTATCTTCGCATGAATCAGTATCAAACCGTCACTACTTATTAATTCACGAAATTTGTATATGGTTGAGTAACGCGTGCACAATTCTCACGATAGGACTTGTCTGATGCAACGTTTTCTGACAATATATCTGTTATAATGTTTTAGTTTGTTTGCGGGATGTATTAACCCTATTAGTGTCATGCAGTGTCACACCCTACAGAGCTCCTTTCGAATATAGCTCCCCGGGTAGCTTTATTCTGAAACAGTTTCGTATACAGCTCTCCGGTTAGCTCTATTCGCCGAATAAAGCTCTCGTACTAAATGAGGAGCTATATTCGGGGTACTTTTTTTTTTTTTTTTTTGATAGAGCTCCCCTTCGAATCTAGCTCCCCGGGTAGCTATATTCGGAAACAGTTTTGTATACAGCTTTCCGGTTAGCTCTATTCGCCGAATGTAGCTCTCGTACTATGAGGAGCTGTATTCGGGGTACTTGTTGCTTTTTTTCGGATAGAGCTACCCAGTTATCTGATGCAAGATTCATGGTCACATTTTCACTTTACATTTTCGCACACATCTTCCAAAAAGTCAAGGTTACAAAGTTCAAAGGTCAAAAGTAATGAATTTTTAGTTACAGACATGCAATGATTTGATTCATGGTCACTAGTCCAGTCCAATTAGCATTAAAATTTGATATTGTCATACATATCTACGAAATCAAGCTGAAAAGAGTCAAGGTTACAAAGGTCAAATTTACTAAAATACAATAATCCCCATATTTTAATCAGTGTAAGATCCTGTATATCAATACAATATATTGTACATGGTATCCTTTTATCCATCTGGAATATTTTCAAGGTCATGTACTTACAGCCAATGTCACCGACATAAGGTCAAGCGCCCAGCGATGATGTATCATCGACTGACAATGCATAGTACATAATTTCAAACAAATGTCATCCGTAAAATGAGGATGTGTCATGCACAGCACCCAGCTACAAACTCCAAAGTTCAAGGTAACACTTTGGGCTCAAACCCTGTGTTCTTCTTTTGTTCAATATAAGAGTTTCCACCTCTACGGATTTCACAATATGTTTTTATGACCGTCTTGAAGTCATTCGCAGAACTTCTAGATGTGTATGCATGTACAACAAATAGGCCTGTCAAGTGAGCATGCCATTAGCCATTTAGCTGACTATCAAGATCGAATACCATGCTGGCTGACCATTCAAAATCAAGTACTATGCTGGCGGACCATTCAGGTTGCCATTCGGCTGATCATTCAAAGTTTAAATACCATGCTGGCTGACTGTTCAGCTTACCTTTCAAAATCGAATACCAGTCTGGGCGAAAAGTCTAATACCATGCTGGCTGACCATTAAGCTTATCCAAATTCAGAATCGAATACTATTCTTGGTGACCATTCAACTTGCCATTCAGCCGATCATGCAAAGCCATTCATTTGACCATTCAAAATCGAATACCTTGCTGGCTGACCATTCAGCATGGCATACGACTTTGAATGGTCAGCTGAAAATGTTCTTCGTACGCTTGCTTGTACGTACTGACGGATGAACGGCACCAAAACTATAAGCCTTTTCCTCAACGGGGACATGAACTCAATTGGCCAAATGAGTCACAGCCCAGTATCTGGTTTTCGTATGACTTCTGTTATATCATCAGTTTGATGAAAGTGTATGCGAGCTGTATTCGACTTTGAATATGCTTTTGTTCGTATACAGCTCGCTTGCTATTCATCGAATAGAGCTACCCCGGGGAGCTATATTCGAAGTGAGCTTGATAAAAGTGTATGCGACCTGTATTCGACTTAGCATATGCCTTTTTTCGTATACAGCTCGCTTGCTATTCATCGAATAGAGCTACCCCGGGGAGCTATATTCGAAGTGAGCTTGATCAAAGTATTCGACTTTGCATATGCTTTGTTTTCGTATACAGCTCGCTTGATATTTACCGAATAAAGCTACCCGGAGGAGCTATATTCGAAGTGAGCTATATAGGGTGTGACAATGCAGTTGTGTTATTCAATATATGTTACACAATTCAAATGAAGATGTATACCGCCACGATGTATATCGGCTGTGGTGCTATAACATCTTTGTATGCATTGCAAATTTGCAAGTTTGATCATTTTACGAGAAACAAAATACCAATCAATTGCTAGGAAACAAAGTATCAATCAATTTCTATGAAACAAAAATCAATCATGAACCAAAATATCAATCAATTACTATGAAACAAAGTAGCTTACTTAAAAGATTGAAATTGATGATTATAACGAAAACATGTGTATTCATTTTATTAACTTGTATGCGTATCTAGCTATACATCGCAGTGTACGTTCCGAAGCGCGACAGACGTTTTACTGCATTGTGATTTATTAAAGATTGGCTCGATAGATATTCATGACATTTTGGCCGACGAAACAGTGTCCTAAATTGCATATCTTTTTAATAAAAATCTCTCGGGCGAATGTTTAATTAATCAGAAATAATCTTATAACTGTTATAATGTTTTGGCGAAACTTTTATTTTAATTCTCACTTTGTTATATAATTTGTCAAGGCAGATGTATGAAATTGATATCAGCACGCAGGAAATTATATTCCCTACTGTCTGCCGTCTGTTTTATCCGAATACTTCAAACAAGTTTTATTAACCACACTATAATTGTCGCAAAAAAACACGTTTTGACGTCATAAACGACGCTTTTTCAAAGGTATGATTCCTCCTTAAGCCATCGCGGGTCACCCATCAAGGCACTAACCGCGATGAACGTTGCCCAAGGTCAACCACTCTACCAACGTCGCTATAAAGGCCGGCTTCCAAACCAATGCTGTAGAAGTGATATTTATACCCGTTCCCGTTATATTTCTCCCTCTTTTCTCTTGACTCACAACTGAACACAAGCAGTATACCAGAGCGGAGTCTATGTAACATCACTGGGAACCACCGGGGTTTAAATAACAGGAAAGTGGGAATATTTACATAAATTGTGCTAAATTTTGCGATTTTAAGAATATATTGAGGGAAAAAAGGACGTGCATGCGCAGACAAATGTTTACAATACTTTTGGGAGATCGAGGTCAACACGTTGGGAAAAGGTATTTTTGTTACGTATTTAACTAAAAAACTATTGTTATCATATATTTATATCATATATTTAAAAGCGGGTTTCGTATTTTTGGAATCAAACAGTATTTCTTTAGCCATAAAATGCTGATTCCCGAGGTAACATCGAACTGCTGTATCTTGCAGCAACTCTTGTTATACTTTATAAATCATAAAGAGGCTATCAATAGTAACACGATCCTGGGTGGGATTCTCCAAATGTTCACATACGCCCATATTATTGACGCCGCTCGGAAGCGCGGTGTCAGTATTTGATACGTTTAAATTTTGTACCATGGGGTTACGTAATCGAAAAGAGAGAAACCAACAATTATTATTGTAAAGAAAAACTCTGTAATATGTTTGAAAAAAACAACCTTTATGAATGAATAAATTGTATTAACTGATTTAAGAAACAACAAGATGAAATATACGTACATCTTCCACCGTTAGACACATTTCATTTGTATTTGATAACTGTTCCTCAACTTCCTAGGCTACACTTTTTTTATAAGTTGGTTTACGGAGTTCATTTTTCCCCAGCTCCCTAGGCTACGCTTTTTTAATTGTTTGGTTTACTACTCGAAAAAGGTTTCGGGTGATGTTTTTTCCTATTTATTTATGTTGTATTTCTAAACTTAAAACGTTCGTCCCCATACAATTGTTCATTCAGACCATTGTATTCTTGCTATATATTGACTATACATGTGACCTTTTTCTTTTAATTTCATAAAAGCTTAATTTTGATAATAAATATCTTTAAACTTGTTAAAATTACTTTTTATTTTTTGTTTATATTCTCCCGTTTTAGTTATCATACTTCCGCTAAACTGGAAGGAGAATATACTTCCCTCTCTCCTTCCAAAGCTTGTGTCACACTTACCTTATAACTGAGGCATTACACCTTAAGTTAATATCTGTTAATATTTCAGCATCTATGTTTTTTGTTTATCTAATTGATCTAGTTAGAGCAGATTTAAAAATGTTTTTGGTAAAAATTAAGAAACTTAAGCTTGTATGACACATTATAGTTGCAGTCAATGTTAGGCAATTACTAAACTTAACATGCTGAATATCACGTAGATCGTAGCATATAAAACGTCTAATCCCTACGTCAAAATTAACCCTTTCTGCTCTTGATAACCTTTTTTTTTATAGACTACGGTAGCCAGGTGAGCAATATAGGCACATTTTTGGCCTTCTTGTTTAAAATAAAGGGACATTTGGCCTTCTTGTTCAAAATATTTACATCCTGTCCGTTTGCACAGGTTATTTAAATTCGTCTTGTTATAACATATGGACAATGAAGAGAGACTATTTGTAGTATATTAATGAGAAAGTGTGCGTTTTATTTTTAAATTCTTCTCAAATGAAAACCCGGACACCTGTGATCACAGAGACCTAGAAAACTGGGATTAAACTGGTCTCTTCCCAGAAATAAAATTCTCATTAACCCCAGCACCATTAACATCGAGGAAGTGGCGTAGAGAGGTGACAAGGGTTCAATTCCACCAACCTTACTTAGCGTTAAGTAATCCCAGAGACCTAAATAGAAATGTACATATGAGCCGTTCAATGAGTAAACCTACATTGTGGCGTAAGGTATCGACCCGGATCAACCTAACCACAACGCGCAGGCTAATCCGGTCAGACACTTTTTGTCTCCTTTAAAATGTACGGTTTCAGGAATTATCTATAGACATTCTATACCTCTATCTCCCTAAGATAGAATGTATCGGCTCGGATTAGCCTATGCTGATCTGGGGCGATGCATTACGGCGAGTCCATAGTGTTGGTTTCTCGTGGAACCGCTCATATGTATCCTGTAATCCTTAAGTACTTAAAGCATATTTCATCATTTGGTTTCCCTTATATTTTGAAAAACATGAAAGGTGGACAGTATTTAAATAAATGATTAAGTTTACATAAATAGTTACCTTGCTGATAAACAATACTTGTTAAGAAATGAAATATTTTGAAATGTTATAAGGGAGACACGAATAATGAAATATGCCTTAAAGTTGTTAAATATTAATTAACGCTAAGTGAGGTTGGTGGAATTTGACGCTGGTACACAATTTCAGCCGCGTCTATTGAGTTGGGGTACGATTGAATCTGCGTACAATGCAGACTCCGGTCAGCATACGCAGGGTATCACCAGAGGGTTATCTATACATAAGTGATTCTTCTGACTGTGGACTCTGCGTAAAAGTATCGAACGGATCAGCATAAGAATGCCAAGCATGCTAACCCGGACAAACACTTTTCGCCTTCCGAGGGTTTTCTGTTTTTCATTAACCATTACTCTATACTTCTATCCCGCTGAGACGGAATGTGTCGGCCTGGATTAGCTAATCTGGGTCGATACATTACGCTGAGTCCATAATGTTGGTTTTCTCGTGGAACGGCTCATATCAATATACTTGTGTATTCAGAACTAAAAGGGCGTTTGACTGTTGAAAGCTGTAATTTGGATATTCATTGTTGTTTTAACGTAGTATGATGATTTGCAACATTATAAGATCTTTACAATAATTATGAAGATCTGAACAAATCTCTATGAACTGTCTTTTTAAGGTTATAATCATATATTTGAGGTTATAACATTAAGCACATAATTCATTTATCAGGTTAAGGAACACATTGTTTTCAGCCGTTGTGCTGAAATAGAATATTATTAAGTTTTTTGTATTTATTATCAAATCATGTAACACATATGTGCGTTGCTACAGGAAAACCAACCGTAAATTATTTGCGAGCAAAGTAGATTCAGATTAGTCAACGTATCTGCCGAGTTTCATCTGGCTATGCACTATTCGCTTTTAAGTCATGGATAAGGTTTCAAGAAACTTCTGTAAAGCAAAATACACTCGGATCCTTAGCAAGTATTCACAGGCGAGTCTATTTAACACTTGTACATTGTAATAATTATATTATCATACCAAAGACTTTATGGCTGCCCTCCATGGCGCTCAGGGTTTCGGGGTTAACGTAACGACTGACTGGTTGGTGTCATGATAAAAGAACCAGTAGTACTGGTAACTTACCCAGGAAACGCCGTGATATAACCTAAAGCGGAGTAAAACGCAAAACAATCAATTCATTGTTATAATAACATGAAGGTTTGGTTTCCTGGAGCACCGCGTATGTTGTCATAAGATTCGTCAATTTTAAAGTGGTTTGTGTGCGGGAATTGAGCCTTGGCTAACTGGTTTGTTAACCCTCTCGCGGCTGTAATGATGGAGTACCCATGTTCGAGGAACATTGTCGTAGCATTGTACTTGTTAGTAAACCAGGGATCATGGATAAGTGACCTGTTGTCGTGATTTTCTGAAAAAACTGTTGAAATATGCGTAACCCCCCCTCAAACAATAAAATGATTATAAGGATATATCAAAGTTCACATGTCAATAAACTAGAGCTCAACGCTTTAAGGTACAATGGCATAGCTTGTACGGTTTCGGAGGAAAGTAAGTCTAAATGCAATACTTAACCAATATTGTAAGTCAAATAAGGACCAAACTGCAAGGAAGGTGCGTGATAAAGTTATGACCCTTGCACTATTCATTCACCATATATCAGATAAGCTGAAAATGTAGAGTAAACCATTTCGCATAACGATGTTTAAGTCAATAGGGGAAATAAACTGACAATAACACATCTATGTGTTTACTTCTTGGGGTCCAATTAACCTAATAAACGTCAATTATTTAAAATCACTCGGGTGTCTCCGGTCATCTCACGTAAGTAGATGAAATACGTTGAACAGGCGAAATTAAACCCTTGAAATAACTGTTGAATCTAAATCATTCATAAAGTGGATAATATTTCAAGATGAATGTTTCCATCATTACTGCGACATTCCGCAGTTATAATACCCGATATTCATATACTTTTTCAGTAAGAATTTTTAATGTTAACAGTTGTTAGGTTGACATTCGGTCAACATTTGATTTAACCCTTTCCCTCATATAGACGCTTTCTGACGCCTCTGCAGCAGACGGCGTTTTGAAAACATAGTGACAAAAAAAGAAATTGCTCAAAACGATCAATTTCTCCTTTCGCCACAATGTTTTCAAACTTTCAGTCATATGTAATCCATTCAATTATAGAGATTTTCTATTTTTTGACAAAACATGTTCAAAGTTGTCTGCTTCAGGTTTGTTGTATGGGTTAACACCGTTGTGTCTACATATCATTGTTTTACTAAGTATAATATGTATCATTGTAAAAAGTATATATTTTGGTATAAATTATATTTAAACTAACTAATGTCTTGTAACACGTGTTGATAACGACTCCTTTACATTAAACAACAACACTTTTTTAGCCGTTTTCACATGCATGCGAACAATGAAGAGATATCGATAAAAAAAAGGAAAATATGTGTGTGCAAAGACGATAAATTAATGCTATAAAACTTGCTTTTACCATAACAATATATTTGTCTTCTCGATGTTGATATGTCACGCTGTTTAACCACGCGCTCTTGTGGTTTGTGCATACGTCAAATGAAGTATTTGTTCTTTTTTAAATTAACATATGGCTATTGTTCTCACACGGAACTGTTTCATGAATAACTAATGACTCTATATTGGTCTCAATACATCGGTACTAGCTCGTTTGTCGATGGGATTGACTCTCAGGTCATTGCGCTGAAGCTTGTTATGTTTTATACATAACAAGTACACTGTCATCCTTTCATCAAAGCTTAAAGGTTTTAAAGTATAAACTCGACCTTTGACAGCCCGTTTGCCCCTAGAACAAGATATCCCCGTGTTGTTTCGCGAATGTAGGATGACATACAAGAACAATTCCCACGTCGTCTGATTGTATGTCCCCGAAGCCTTGATTGAATTGGTATTATTTGTTAAGTATTCCGCAATTGATTGTCAACACATTTTGCAGACCACCCTTGTATCGTTAAATACTTCAACCACTTGGTTGGTCCTGTTTAGTGGCTTATACTGTCACAATCACTTGGTTGGTCCTGTTTCGTTGTTTATAATGTCACAATCACTTGGTTGGCCCTGTTTAGTGGTTTATAAAGAATGTCACATTCACTCATCGGGTTCTGTTTGGTGGTTTATAATGCCACAATCATTTGGTGGATCCTGTTTGGTGGTTTATGATATTATAATCATTGTGTAGGTCCTGTTTGGTGGTCCTGTTTGCTCACTTGATGGGTCATGTTTAGTGGTTTAAAAAAGAATGTGTTGGTCCTGTTTACTGGTTTATAATGTCACATTTGTTTGATGAGTCCTGTTTTGTGGTTTATAATGTCACAATCACTTTGTTGGTCCTGTTTGGTGGCTTATACTGTCACAAACACTTGGTTGGTCCTGTTTGATGATTTATAATGTCACAATCACTTAATGGGATCTGTTTGGTGGTGTATTATTTCACATTTAATTGGTTGGTTCTGTTTATTGGTTTATACTCTCACAATTAATCACTAGATTTTGTTTGGTGCTTTTCAATGTCACAATTACTTGGTTGGTCCTGTTTGGTGGTTTATAGTTTCACAATCAATTGGTGGGTCCTGGTTTATAATGTCATAATGACTGTTGGTCCTGTTTGGTGGTTTATAATGTCACATTTGTTTCATGAATCCTGTTTGGTGGTTATAATCTCAAAGCACTTGGTTGGTCCTGTTTGGTAGTTTATAATGTAACTATCATTTAATAGGTCCTGTTTGATGGTGTATTTTGTCACAATCTCTTGGCGTGTCTGTTTGGTGTGTTTATAATGGCACAATCACTTGTTGGGATCTGTTTGGTGGTTTATTATTTCACCTTGACTTGGTGAGTTCTGTTTATTGGTTTATACTCCCACAATTAATCACTGGGTTCTGTTTAGTGCTTTTTAATGTCAGACTCACTTCGTTGGTCCTATTTGGTAGTTTATAATGTTCCAATCAATTGGAGGGTCCTGTTTTGTGGTTTATAATGTCACAATCAATTGATGGGTCCTGTTTTGTGGTTTGTAATGTCACAATCAATTGGTGGGTCCTGTTTTGTGGTTTATAATGTCACAGTCATATGGTGGGGTCTTTTTTGTGGTTTATAATGTCACATTTGTTGGATGAATCCTGTTTTGTGGTTTATACTGCCACAATCAATTGGTGGGTCCTGGTTTGTGGTTTATAATGTCACAATCACTTTATTGGTCCTGTTTGGTGGTTTATAATGTCACATTTGTTTGATGAATCATGTTTTGTGGTTTATAATGTCAAAACACTTGGTTGTTCCTGTTTGGTAGTTTAGAATGTAACTGTCATTTAATTGGTCCTGTTACTGGTTTATTTTGTCACAATCACTTGGTTGGATCTTTTTGGTGTGTTTATAATGTCACAATCACTTGGATGGATCTTTTTGGTGGTGTATTATTTTACATTTACTTGTGGGTTCTGCTGATCGGTTTAAAATGTCACAATTATTCAATGGGTTCTGTTTGGTGGTTTTTAATATAACACTCATTTGATGTGTCCTGTTTGCTAGTTGATAATATCACATTGTCTTAGTGGGTCCTATTTGGTGGTTTATAATACCACAATCATTTGGTGGGTCCTGTTTGGTGGACACATGTCACGTCCACTTGAAGGGTTATGTTTATTGGTATGTTTTGAATTTCACACTCTCTCATTGTGTTCTATTTGGTGGTTTTTAATGTAATAATCAATTGATGGGTCCTGTTTGGTGGTTCATAATGTCACATTTGTTTGATGAGTCCTGTTTGGTGATTAATAATGTCAAAACACTTGGTTGCCCCTGTTTGGTAGTTTATAATGTAACACTCATTTGATGGGTCCTGTTTGCTGGTTTATAATGTCACAATCACATGGTGGGTCTGTTTGGTTTGTTTATAATGTCACAATCACTTGGTGGGATCTGTTTGGTGGTGTATTATTTTACATTTACTTGGTAGGTTCAGTTTATACGTTTACAAAGTCTCAATCACTCATTGGGTTCTTATTGCTGGTTTATAATGTCACACTGAGGCCCTAATGGAAGATTGACTTGCATACATGTACTATGTCAAATGAGTGTCCTCTATAAATAAAGCCTTTATCATTATTATTATTATTACACGTCTGTAGTGGTTCCTGTTTGGTGGTTTATTGATTTCCCAAACACTAAGTGCGTTCGTTTTGTGGTTTATAATGTCACAACCAGGGTGGGTTCGTATCAGTGGTTTATATTGTCACAAACACTTAGTCGGTCCTGTTTAGTGGTTTATAATGTCACACTCACTTGGTGGGTTCGTTTAGTGGTTATAATATCACAATCACTTGATGGGTCCTGTTTTGTGGTTTATAATGTCGCAATCACTTGGTGGGTCCTGTTTAGTGGTTTATAATATCACAATCACTTGATGGGTCCTGTTTTGTGGTTTATAATTTCGCAATCACTTGGCGGGTCCTGTTTGGTTGTTTATTATGTCACAATCTCATGGTGGTTCGTATTTGTGGTTTATAATGTCACAGCCCCTTGGTTTGTCCTATTTAACGGTTTATAATTTCACAATCACGTTACGGGTCCTGTTTAGTGGTTTATAATGTCAAAATCACTTGGTGGGTCCTGTTTGGTAGTTTATTCCGTCACAACCACATGGTGGGTTCGTTTTTGTGGTTAACAATGTTACAAACACTTGGTTGGTCCTGTTTTGTGCTTTATAATAACACAGCCCGTCGGTGGGTTGTATGTTGATGTTTCTAATGATAATGCCGCAATCACCCAGTGATTGCTGAGAAACAGCGCGGACAAATAAGCAACTGCCCGACCGACACAGTGACTCCTATATACCTCCTTTCCCAAACTCTGATTGTGTAGTTATAGTAACGTTTTTGACAACTGATTGTTTTTTACCTTTATTCTCAAACAAATCTTAAATTGATTCTAACCTGCTTGTCAGATTTTAAATTCCAGATATTTTCATGATACAAAAGTGACAAAAAGGAGTATAATTTCAAGCCTTTAAATGTTTTGAAAATGTTCTCATGTATATAAACATAAAGTAACATATTATTTCAAATAACCTTTTGTTGAGCAATTCTCGTGGTTCATGATTTTCTTTCTGTCTCAATGGTGTCTCATGAATAATTCTACAACAGAGCGTAGGTTATAGTTTGTCATAGATTGATTATGCTTTCGTTTAGTACAACAACGGCGTAGAATAGTTACATCAATAGTTCGTTATTCAACCACTAACCCTTTGAATGCTTGAAGCGACTTTCATGAATTTATGAACTCTTTTCACCAATAAAGAGAGAATCAGACAAGCCGGCGCATCCGCTAACGTCTCACCTGGCTCTTTACTGTTGGCTGACCAACTCAACAGTTTTACCTCAATATATGTGGAATTGGCTATGGACTCTTCCAAATACACAGCTGGACAACTCCATTTTTAAAATTCAGCATTGTGACGGGTTAACAGTGGGATATATTCATAAACTCCGATACTGCACTATGAAATATATTTACCAACGGAGTCTCAAGTTTTTCTGCATTTGAACCCATGTATGAGGAAAGGTAGAAGTAGGCACAGATCTGCCTGTACGTCTGCTCATTCCTATCATAATCTACTCAAGTTTACAATATCGTCTTACAATATTATATTAGAAATATGTGAACAGTGCATATATTGATCAGACTGCATATACACAGACTGATCTTCTTTTGCATTTTTCACATTATCCAACTTATCCAACTTGTACCTTTTCCAATTGACGGGCTCTTTTATTCATTATTGTACATATTTTACAGTTACTTAGACATACATTGAAAATACGCTATTTGCGTGGACATGATAATGTTTCTTCATATTTTGAATACAAGAGAAAGTTGATGCAAGGCATCAATGTCGCTGGAAAAGACTGCATTAATTCATTTTTTAACACACATGCATTCTTGACTTTCATTAGTCTAAATATA
The DNA here is from genome assembly GCA_031761405.1 of Serripes groenlandicus. Taxonomy (NCBI): domain Eukaryota; kingdom Metazoa; phylum Mollusca; class Bivalvia; order Cardiida; family Cardiidae; genus Serripes; species Serripes groenlandicus. The sequence goes on from JASEVX010000162.1 coordinate 260,743, forward strand.
CACAACTGTTTTCATTAAGGACTAATGCCAGTGGACGGCTTAACCATCGAATTTTACAATCATTTTTTAGATATACTGGGTCCTGTGATGACCAGCGTACTGAAGGATATAACAATTCAGAGTTGACAGACACACAAAGAACAGGAGTTTTATCATTATTATACAAAACAGGAAAGCCAACATGTCTCGAAAACTGGCGACCTATATCTTTATTGAATGTTGATTATAAAATAGCAGCCAGAGTACTAGCTTATAGGTTGCAAAAGGTTTTTCACAAAATAATTAATATGGATCAACAAAGATACATCAAAAACAGATTTATTGGTTATAACATTAGACAAACTCAGGATATTATTGATGAACTTTTACAAATAGATGGAGCCATAGTTTTCCTAGATTTCAGGAAAGCTTTTGAAACATTAGAATGGAATCTTTTATACGAGGCTTTGAATTTCTTTGGTTTTAAAGATAGGGGAAAAAGACTCTATTCAAACTGCCAATCTTGTATCAAAAACAATGGTTGGAGGTCGAAAACGTTCAAAACTCAAAGAGGTGTCAGACAGGGTTGTCCGGCATCTTCTCTGCAATACATCATCGCAGCCGAAATCATGGCTCTAAAGATACGAAGCTCCAAGTTGATACACGGTATACAGATAAAGCATTCCAATGAAGAATTACGAATTTCGCAATTAGCGGATGATACTACCTTATTTTTAAAAGGCGCACATGACGTACAAAACGCATTACACATTGTGACACTATTTGGGAAACACTCTGGACTTAAGTTAAATTCTAACAAAACTGAAGCAATGTGGATTGGAAAGCTAGCATTAAACCACAACAAACCTGGTAATATTGCATGGCGATCAAGCCCATTCAAAGCACTTGGTGCTTACTTCGGAACAAATGTCGTTGAATGCAATGAATTAAACTGGAATAATAAATTAAAACAGTGTAACAGTATTATTAAAAACTGGAACAAACACAAATTAACATTTTGTGGCAAAATTCAAATAATAAATAGCATAATCATTCCAAAATTTGTTTTTCTATTCCAGTCATTATTTGTCCCAAAAAAGCAAATTGTAGAAATAAACAAATTAATTTTTAAATTTCTTTGGAACAACAAAAGGGAAAAAATTAAAAGATCAGAAATTACAGGACCGAAATCCAAAGGTGGACTTGGAATGATTGACCTAGATGCCTTCATCACTTCTCTAAAACTAAAATGGATAAAATCCTTAATCGAAAAGCAAAATGATAAAGCCCATTGACAAATAATCCCAATATATTTCTTAAATAGATATGGAAAAAATTACTTGATATTTCACATGAATCTGGATTCTATACACAGTATTGATACATCACACATAAGTGACTACTACAAACAATTACTTGAAATTTGGATTAAAGCAAAAATTAACGATGAAATAAATCTAAAGACTTTTGACGATATCAGTAAACAGCTCATTTGGGGAAATGAATTCATCAAACACAATCGTAAATGTATAATATTCAAGAACTGGGTAAATTCCAACATACTGTTTATTAATGATATAATAAACAAAAATTGTTATGTCTGTGAGGAAACAATTTGCAATAAATTGAATTTGAAGATAAATTGGATAGCCAAAACGCATACGTTAAAGCTATGTATCCCAAAGGCATGGTTAAACATACTCACATCGGAAAGATCAATAAAAAACAAAAGTCGAAACCAAACTGGAAACTACAATATTCAACACGCAATTCAGTTCGATAAAAAACAAAGAAGTATATCAGATTATTGTAAATAAAAAGTTCGATGAACCATACATTCATAAATATTGGAATGAACTACTTCATCACAAAGTCAACTGGTCGACTATATATGAATTCATTAACAATCTATACGACAACAGAATAAAACAATTCAAATACCGACTAAAACATAAAATCTTCACATCAAGAGAAACACGTTTCAAGTGGAAAATGATAGATTCTCCTAACTGTCACGTTTGTAATATACCTGAAACATACGAACATGTCTTTGTACATTGTCCATTAGTTGCAGACAGCTGGTCACAATTACATAAATTGTTGGCATTATGTCGAATAGACAAAAACATATGTTCAATGCAAACAGTAATCGAAGGGTATAAACTACGCCAGACTAAATATCATCAACTTAACATCATACTGTCACTGTTTTGGTTTTGTATATACAAAGCCTATTTCCTTAGTGAAAACAGAACAAAATTCTACAATATATTTTAACTGTTCAAACAAGAGTTCTCCTATCTTTGGAAGATAGCAAACAGGAAAAGTACAGTTGACGCCATGCTTAAAAAAGTTCACGACAATCTTTAATAATATTAAGCAAAACATTTTTCAAGTTCATGGTCTTACCGTTAAAATCAACATAATATAATAAAACTTACTCAAAACAGACACACATATTCACAAACATTCTAACGCATGCATGCCACACTCGATCACTTCATCATTCTAGCGATTTTTTCGTTTTTGTTATGTACTAGATTGATAATACAGTGAGGATTCTTTATTCCTTAAACGACTTTAAACACTACAACAGCAGTATTTTATTTGCTTTCTAATAATAGGAATTGTTTCTTACAATATCCTGTCTTTAAGAAATGTTTACAGTTGCTGTAAATTGTGTTACCTACATGTATGTTAAAAAATATGTATGATAAAAAAAAAAAAAAAAAAAAAAAGGCTGTCAAGTGACAGTGACAGTTGGAATAAAAAAAAAAAAAAAAAGGACTTATGCCAGTTGCGAGTCCCATTACTATTTAAAAGGAGGCAAGTATGAAATAAATTGGGTGCGAAAGACCAGAATTTCTTTATTTCTAAAATTATTGTTTATCAGAGTTTGTTCTTTTCTTAATTTGTTTCAAGCCAAATAAACATTTAATATCACATATATTTAATCATTAAATTGTGTAATATTAGCTATATATCTGTAATATTAGGTTTTTGAGCATTCTTTCGAAATTTTGACCTCGTGTCAAGATCGAGTTGTTGCAATATCGAAGAAAGTGAATAAAAAATCCGACAAAGCTTTATTGCATGTTTCATTCCACTGCTTCGGGAGAGAAAAAAGCATTTATATATTATCTTTTATGTGAATTTTATATTTTGTGCTAAATAAAATGATTTAAGACTTCATATCGTAACGTATAATAAATCAATTTTTTCGAGCGACATTTTTTGTTTGCATAACTCGCCAATGTCATGGAAGTGCTTTTCTAAGTTTACATTCTACTTCCGGTTACTTCCCTTTATATTTTGGCAATATGAAACTAGGTCACAAAGGAAAGCGTTTTGACGTTCACGACCGATAAACAGGCATATATTTGAGACATCTTTTCGAAATATTTCTTATTTTTGTTTATGTTACCAATTTATGTTGATACTTATCTTAAATATGATGATATTTAGACCAGTCGCTTCTTCATATCGAAATGTGCATGCGCGAAAATCGGTGTTAAAGGTCACGAAACTAGGACACAACAGGATACTATAATTAGCTTAGAAACAGTTCCTATTTTAGAATGAATGAATGTATATTGTTTTATGGCGCATCGACAGCTAAGGTCATTTAGCGCGCAATTAAATTTAATTATTCATGATCCCTGGGTAAACAAACCAGTACTAGGCTAGAAAATGTGCCTTGCCCAAGTGCACTTCACCATGACCGTAGCGATCGATCCCGGCACACCCGGTTTCGAAATCCCCGACGCTAACCACTCGACCACAGCGGATTACTCCTATTTTAGATATACATGGATTAACATTATTAAATGAATTCTACACAAATCAAGACATCTCTTTGAACATGAAAATAACATTTAGTAAGTTAAAATTGCTATTAAAAGGAGAACTCGACTTGATTTTTATCTCGATATTGACACATAACAATATTCGGTGAATTTCAACGTCTCTGTCCTTTTGTTTTTCAGGCAACGGGCAGTGTACGCCAGATGTTGTAGAGAACGCCGAGATTAATCCCAACCAAACGGCATTTAACGCAGACGCATGGGTGGAGTACATATGCAATGAGGGATATAACCATACGACTGGTGACCGGAACAGAATCTGTCAAGCGAACGACACATGGACAGGTGTTACGCCTATATGTACAGGTAAAATGCATTAGCACAACATGGACAACTTTACGCGAATACAAACCGATCCAGTCTACCCATTATCTAGTCACTCAATCGTTCCTGTAAACTAATCGAGAAGGGTTGTGAGCAAATCCAGCAATATAAATGTGCAATTTGCCGTTTTGACTAATCTGCAGCAGACCACTTTTGGAAACATCGAGACAATGGATTACTTTCATGTGCAAGTTATTATTTTTTTCCCCACACTACTTGCAATCTTGTTCAATAATCATGCTTTAATTTATAGAGATTTTCAAAATATGTAGCTTTACATATTCTACGCCGGCTGCTTCGCATTAATTTTGTTGTATGTGAGAAAGGGAAAATATCAAAATTTCCGACGGTGGACTTTTGTGTGACGTGGCATATTAAATATCGTTATATACGATATCGCAGATCTAGACAATAGAAATAAATATAACAATGCAAATAAGGTATCAATGACTACCCTCAGCGCTCACAATTACAGGAAGAGTTATATTCGTCCGAGAATTTTTTTCTAAAAACATACATAATTTAGTACAACCTTTTGTCTAAAATAATTTTGTGATTTGACATTCTATAACGAATTTACAGCAATTCTAAAACTCGGCCTCCATTCTGCTATCAAAGGAAAATATATTTCTGGAATTATACTCGGTCATTGCAATCGGATCCACTCGGCTATTTTCAAAATGAGACATCGGGAATAATACAGAATAATTTGAATGACGTCTTAAACTCCATTCCATCGCCTCGGACAGTTAAATCATTCAATATCGATACTCCTATCTGCCCATGTAAGCAATATATTCGTTACTCTCCGTAATCTCCGTGATTTACCGATAATTGATCACACGCTGTGAAGAGAATCGTAAAACAATAAACGCCTAGGGAATAGTCTTGTTGGACAACGAGCCAGTACACTATACTTACTCTTTATAAAGTTTATATGGTTAGAATAATAAAGTTCGTAATTTAGTGTTTTGTTTGTTTGTTGTATTGGAGTTTTAAGCCGCTTTCAACATTATTTCAGTTATATCACGGCGAAATTTCACTTATTCATTATCCCTGGGCAAACAAACCAGTAATAGGCTCCACAATGACCGTAGTGCCGCGACTTGGGATTGAACCCGGGACACCGTGTTTCAATCGTAATTTAGTGACACACGCTCCACATAAACTTGAATTTCACATATAAAACACACAAATATATCATACAAAAGTTTGTAGATGAAAATGTATCATGTATAGAATCGTATAAATTCATCTGAACTAATACATTATATAACATCAGTATATATAGATATTCATATTCAAGAGAGAAAAACAGCAAATAAGCTGTAATATGCATATCCATTATAAAATTGGCAAATAATTCAAATGTCTCAAAACTCATTATTTGTGAGGAAAAGTACAGTTTCACTCCAGATGATTTCAAAGCTTACACTCGCGAACAACGCAAGACAAAGTCAGACAAAATGTAAGGCATCTTAAAACAGATGATCACATTCTTAGTGACATTGTTTACGACAAAGATGTAATCACTAAAACCGCCGCTAGAAAAAAAGTAAGCACCTACCTTGCAAGAAACATTAAGAATTTAAATATGAACAGATCTGTGGAAATTATTGTGGACAGTGAATTGGTCCTTAACAAGAAATGTTCCTGTATGCAAAAGTGTGAGTGTGCTCAATAGTATAGCACTCCCCTACTTTGCAAGTTTGATGCTGAAAGAAATGACCATCACACTTCTGATATGGCCGAAATTAAACAAAGCAAAGGCGAAGCAGAAACGCAGTTGTTGATTGGCTAATTCATTTGCAAAATGATCTGAAGGCAGGTGACACTGCAGTGTGCTACGTAACATCGGCAGATATCGATGCGGTGTACTTGCACTTATTCGCTGTAAGCAAATACTGACTAGGACACCACGATGGAACTTATAAAACGACATGCATGTTGTATTACAAAAGGCAGGTGGGAAAATAGATGTATACAACATAACTGCCATGTTGTCTTTGTTTGAACGCACGTTCATGGATACAGATATTGATATGAAGATTGCATTCACATTATGCCTTGGTGGAAATGACTTTATACCAAAATGTCATGCTATATCACATGACAGTGTATTGAAATATTTTATTCACAATGCACACTTGAGGCACAGCCTTTACACAATGGTCGATGGAAAGTTCATTGTGAATAAAGTCCTTTTCGTCAATTTGATAAAAGATCTGTTCACCCCAAAAAGACGCTAACATACAAATATTTCCTTTCATGACATTCGGGCTATCACTATATGCAAAGAAGACGATGCCAGTCAAAAGGGGGCTTCAAAACCGCAGATCCAAAGAAATGGCTACTACCTCATTCAGTTATTGAGAGACTATGTGCCCTATTTCAACTTCAAATAGATTACATAGAAACTGTCGGGAATCATGACAGTGTGCTACCAAATTTTGTTGATAGCGGAATTCTCAAACGAAATAGTGGTGGTGAAATCGAATATGACTTTGTCCCTGAAGCGCACTTTGGGTCATTAGGTGATCTTCCAGAATTTCGTCGAAGGAAAGAAAAACGAATGCTTGATGACACACCACAGCATGGAGCTCGTCGGAAGAAACTGCTTACATCAACTCCTAAATCAAAATCAAGAGAAAACTGACTAATACAAGCTTACTACAAAATGGTCTAAATGTTAAGATCAATGTTTAACTCTTACCATATCAGACGCCTCAACAACAGACGACTTCTGGAAAAATTGTGGCTAAAGGAGTAATTGCTTAATCAAGATCTCCATTTGGCCCAATAATTTCAAGTATATGCAATTATTATACTCTCATTTATAGAGAATTGTCAACTATTATGAGAAATGTTTTCGACATGGTCTGAGAAAGGTTTTCTGTATCTGCGAAAGTTCTGGCAGTTCTTAGGTCTATAATATGTCATATTTTTTATTATGTATAAATTGTATACAAATGATAGTATATCCCCCTTTATTAACATTTCATAAGGATTGAACATATATGTACTTGTATATAAAATGACGTAGAATATGTGACAAAGGGTTGTCTTTATTGACAATAATTTAAAACTGTTAATTTAATACATGTTTACCGAAGTATTATGTGACTTTTGTTAACTGTTATCAATTACATATCTTCATTGTATTTGCTTAAATTTTGCTTCAGTTTCAATGACATTAAATATCATCAACTTAAGTCTGATAGTTATTGTCATTTGGGTGCTGGTTGAAATTATATCTCCAGTATGTACATGAGATTGTGCATGTATGAATTTTAACAAATGGGGAATATTGTCATTTTGCCTAGTCACTCAATAATAGTATCTGCAGCCATTTGAAATGTCTTGTTAGTTTACCACAGGCTACCTTTCACAATTACTGAATGCAGTGGTTATACAGTAGCAATAATTGTTGAATATATTGACCAATCAATATCCATTTTGGATAAATTAAGTCAAAGCATTTGTTTAACAATCTGTATACAATTGGCTCAAGACATAATTAATTATAAACAAGAATTTAGAGGCAAGAATATTTACTGCATGTACTTTAAAACAACCGTTTCCTACATAAAACAAATCTGCAGCAGACGAATTTGATAACAATTAGCCAACAATATGGAAACTCTCAACAAATGAAAGAAAACTTTTTGAATAAAAATGAAAACTTTGTGGCAAAAGGAGAATTTGTTTATTTTGAGCAGTATCATTTTTTGCCATAATGTTTTAAAAGGTTGTCTGCTGCAGCCCGTCAGAAAAGTTTTTTATGAGGGGAATGAATAACCATTCAGTCGACATGAGAATATTCTGATCATCAACAAACAGAATAATTTCTCAAAAAGAATAATTTTATCATGGTAACTTCCATGATAAAATTATTCTTTTTGAGGAATTATTCTGTTTGTTGATGATCAGAATATTCTCATGTCGACTGAATGGTTATTAAACATGTTAATTAATACAACTAGTTGAATTTAAAATAATTCCACCATCCCTATGAAGGTAGATTGAGAACTCTCTTGTCTAGGCTTCATAACGGTTAATTATCTGATAAGGTGATATCAGTCAACACGCCATGAAGAATTTAAGGGTCATTAGTGGTCACATCAGAGTGATAATTACAGACCCTGCTGAGATAAACAGACAGCCAATTTCTAGGAATTCTTGGGAAATGTGGGGCTAAGTTACAGACTGTATATGATATTGACAACGTTTATTCAACCTAAAGAAAGACTATTTAAATCATCTTTTTCTTGAAAGATAAAATATACATATTAGAGATAGATAATTAGTGTTTGTGGAGCCGTTTGCACCTAAGCGATGACTTAATTATAAAACTATGATAGGTCGTTAACATTAAAACTAATCTTTATTTCTATATGGTAAATTATCCCCGAAATTAAGTGCCGGTGAAATAATTCTTCCACATGTGGTATTTAGTTTATTGTGTGAAATAATATTATAAAATATACCAAATTTAAGAAGGTCTTGAAACAATCCAGTCTATGTCGCTGTAAAGTGTACAAACTTTAAAAATGAAATTCATCTTCTACGGCATAAATACCACAGTATAAATATTCAATTTCAATACTAGATCAATTGTTTGTGTGCAGTGCACCGGAAATTGGATAGTCATTTTTAACTGCAAATGAGAAATGTCAAAAGACAAGTATCTTTCTGTTTTTAAATGGGTTTTATAATGTCTAAAATATTCGGCTATTTGAGATGAGTCAATGTTAGTGCACACTCTTTCAAATTGAGGGCTTAGCGTAAAACGGTTGTAATTAAAAAAACAAAAATTACCAAGGTTAATCACCTCGCCATAAAGTCTTTATAAGCGTTAAATAATTTTTCTTCGTAAGCAATGGAAATTTAGGTGGCATTGCTCGTTCTGATGTCTCTCCCGAAATCTGCATTGTTTGCCACATAAACATTACATTTTACCAAATTTCCTTTAGGACAAAATATGGAGTGGTCGAATTCTCAATATGGAAGAGTCGACTTTATGACATTCGGCAGCGAAAGAGTTAATCCTTTCCCACCCGTAGACGCATTTTGACGCATCTGCAGCAGACGACTTTTGAACATATTGTGACAAAACGAGAAATTGCTAAAAGCCAACAATATTTCCAGTTGCAACAAAGTTTTCAATTTTGTTCTGTAATTATACCTACAACAATAGAGATTTTCCATATGTTTGAGAAGACATTTTTAAAGTCGGTAAGACAGCTAGTTGTTTGGGATGGATGATATGTCAATACTGGTTGATGAAAGCGAGAGAACATATAGGTTTAACATTGGCGGCTATTGTTGGGCTGCTGCAATAAGTTGAAAACGGCTATAAACACATACAAGTAAACTAATGAAATTGGATTCTTAAATTTAAAAAAAATGAAAATTTAACACTTTTTATGAACTGAACGGTAATTTATGACTAAGTGTTCTATTTGTAACTATTACGCAGGTTGCTTTTTTGTTTTATCATGCAGGTTAAATCATAAATCAGGTATGTGAAGTTGGCACTAAGTTCGATATTCGGTAATCGATATTCAATACCGATATGGATGTAGAGCTGAAACGAATATAGAGCCAGCACCAGATTCGTGCATTCTGTTACACATTGAAATATACGTTACCGTCATTGTTTTGTATGACGAATACCGATTTGAGTATCGATTTGAATATGGAGCCAGATCGATATTCGAGAAAATGGTGCTATCTATTTTCTGACCATGTTGTAGAGCGAATACCGATTTGAATAACGATTTGAATATAGAGCCAGGTCGATATTCGTAAAAATGGTGATATCGCCTTCCTGATCATGTAGAAGGGCGAACCCCGATTTGAATATCGATTTGAATTTAGTGCCAGGTCGATATTCGGTAAAATGGTGCTATTGTCTTTCTGACCATGTAGTAGAGCGAATACCGATTTGAATATGGAGCCAGATCGATATTCTAGTAAATGGTGCTATCTTTTTTCTGAACATGTAGTATAGCGAATACCGATTTGAATATCGATTTGAATATAGAGCCATATCGATATTCGTAAAATGGTGATATCGTCTTCCTGATCATGTAGTAGAGCGAATTGCGATTTGAATATCGATTTAAATATAGAGCCAGATCGATACTCGTGAAAATGGTGCTATCTTCTTCCTGATCACGTAGAAAGGCGAACCACGATTTGAATATCGATTTGAATTTAGTGCCAGGTCGATATTCGGTAAAATGGTGCTATTGTCTTTCTAAACATGTAGTTGAGAGAATACCGATTTGAATATCGATTTGAATATGGAGCCAGGTCGATATTCGAGAAAAGGGTGCTATCTTTTTTCTGAACTTGTATTAAAGCGAATACCGATTTGAATATCGATTTGAATATAGAGCCAGGTCGATATTCGTGAAAATGGTGCTATCTTTTTTCTGACCATGTAGTACAGCGAATACCGATTTGAATATAGTTTGATATAGAGCCAGATCGATATTCGGTAAATGGTGCTTAAGTCTTCCTGACCATGTAGTGGAGCGAATACCGATTTGAAAATCGATTTGAATATGGAGCCAGATCGATATTCAAGAAAATGGTGCTATCTTTGTCCTGACCATGTAGTAGAGCGAATACCGATTTGAATATCGATTTGAATATAGAGCCAGGTCTATATTCGAGAAAATGGTTCTATCGTTTTTCTGACCATGCAGTAGAGCGAATACCGATTTGAATATCGATTTGAATATAGAGACAGGTCGATAATCCTGAAAATGGTGCTTTCGTCTTCCTGATCATGTAGAAGGGCGAACCCCGATTTGAATATCGATTTGAATTTAGTGCCAGATCGATATTCCGTAAAATGGTGCTATTATCTTTCTGACCATGTAGAAGAGCGAATACCGAGTTAAATATCGATTTGAATATAGAGCCAGATCGATATTCAGGAAAATGGTGCTATATTTTTTCTGAACATGTAGTAAAGCGAATACCGATTTGAATATCGATTTGAATATAGAGCCAGGTCGATATTCGTGAACATGGTGATATCGCCTTCCTGATCATGTAGAAGGGCGAACCCCGATTTCAATATCGATTTGAATTTAGTGCTAGGTCGATATTCGTCAAAATGGAGATATTGTCTTTCTGACCATGTAGTAGAGCGAATACCGATTTGAATATCGATTTGAATATGGAGCCAGATCGATATTCGAGAAAATGGTGATATCTTTTTTCTGACAATGTAGAAGAGCGAATACCGATTTGAATATCGATTTGAATATGGAGCCAGATCTATATTCAAGAAAATGGTGATATCTTTTTTCTGACCATGTAGTAGAGCGAATTCCGATTTGAATATCGATTTGAATATAAAGCCAGATCGATATTCGTGAAAATGGTGCTATCTTCTTCCTGATCACGTAGAAGGGCGAACCACGATTTGAATATAGATTTGAATTTAGTGCCAGGTAAAAAAAAACTCAGTGCACATGGCCGCTTTTCCAAAACGGTATTCGTACTTCTACATGTTCAAAAAGACGACTGAACCATTTTTCAGAATATCGACCTGGTTCGATATTCAGATCGGTATTCGCGCTTCTACATGCTCAGAAAGACGATAGCACAATTTCCCCGAATATCGACCTGGCTCCATATTCAAATCGATATTCAAATCGTTATTCACGCTTCTGCGTGATCAGGATGACGTTGAAAGCATTTTACCGAATATCGACCTGGGTCTATATTCAAATCGATATTCGAATCGGTATTCGCGCTTCTACATGGTCAGAAAGACGATTGCACCTATTCCCCGAATATCGACTTGGGTCTATAATCAAATCGATATTCAAATCGGTATTCGCTCTACTGCATGGTTAGAAAGACGATAGCACCATTAATCAAATATCAACCTGGCTCTGTATTCAAATCGATATTCAAATCGGTAATCGATCTACTACATGGTCAGAAAGACCATAGAACCATTTCACCGAATATCGACCTGGCTATATGTTCAAATTGAAATTCAAATCAGTATTCGTTCTACTACATGGTCAGAAAGACCATAGCACCATTTTACCGAATATCGACCTGGTACTAAATTCAAATTGACATTCAAATCTGGGTTCGCACTTCTACATGATCAGGAAGAGTAAATCGCCATTTTCACGAATACCGACCTGGCTAATTATTCAAATCGATACTCAAATCGGTATTCGCTCTAATACATGGTCAGAAAAAAGATAGCACCATTTCTTCGAATATCGATCTGGCTCCATATTCAAATCGATATTCCAATCGGTATTCGCTCTACTACATGGTCAGAAAGACCATATCACCATTTTACCGAATATCGACCTGGCATTCAAATCAATATTCAAATCGGTATTCGCTGTACTACATGTTCAGAAAACAGAAAGCACCATTTTCGAGAATATCTACCTGGCTCTATATTCAAATCGATATTCAAATCGGTATTAGCTCTACTTCATGGTCAGAAAAATGATAGCACCATTTTCTCGAATATCGATCTGGCTCCATATTCAAATCGAAATTCAAATCGGTATTCGCTCTACTACTTGGTCAGAAAGACCATAGCACCATTTTACCGAATATCAACCTTGCACTTAATTCAAATCGATATTCAAATTGGTGCTCGACCTTTTACATAAATCGGTATTCGCTCAACTACATGGAGAAAGACAATAGCACCATTTTACCGAATATCGACCTGGCACTAAATTCAATCGATATTCAAATCGGGGTTCGCCCTTCTAATTGATCAGGAAGACGATATCACCATTTTACGAATATCGATCTGGCTCTATATTAAAATCGATATTAAAATCAGTATTCGCTATACTACATGTTCAGAAAAAAGATAGCACCGTTTTCTAGAATATCGATCTGGCTCCATATTCAAATCAGTATTCGCTCTACTACATGGTCAGAAAGACAATAGCACCATTTTACCGAATATCGACCTGGCACTAAATTCAAATCGATATTCAAATCGGGGTTCGCCCTTCTACATGATCAGGAAGGCGATATCACCATTTTTACGAATATCGACCTG